>PVLD010030053.1:0-17308 GCA_004027595.1 Dinomys branickii
TTTTTTCCCAATTTGTGGGTTTTCTTTTTATTCTGCTGGTGATTTCTTTAGATGTACAAAAACTTTTCAGTAGGATGAGGTCCCAATTATTGATTCTTTGAAGTGTTTCCCATTTCTATTTAAGTCAGTTCAACTCAGTGCCTGAAACTTTCTGCTGAGTCCACTTTCTTTATCTAAAGAACCGGCTCAGGGCTCTCACCAACTGTCCAATGAGGGAAAAGAGGAGAGAAGCACTTGAATATTTTTATCTAATTCCTGCTCATACTCAGGAAAAATGAACTTTTAAAACACCTACATCTGATCTGGAAACATATGGCAATAGCTAAGAATGCTGTTCTTTCTCTCACAATATAGATTATCTTCCCATATAACTACATGTCAATCTGATAACAACACTTATTCATTCACAGTGACTTATTCCACTGTGTATAAAAATTCTTATCAGCGACGACATGGTAAAAATGTGTACTAAAAGCTGTTTTCTACTTGTAAAAGATTGAAACCCATAGCTAAGGAGGGATTTGGGGTTTTTTTTCCAAGTGAATATTTTGAAACATAGGTTTCTTCACACTTTCACTGAAAAATTTTTAAAGTACAGGTAACCTCATGTTTTCAGAGAAGAAGTACATATGCATAAATGAATCTTTCACTTTTTCTTGGACTCAGGACCAAAGGGATTCTACAGAAGTCATCTCTCAACCCTGCATAAGTCTGTGTCCTTTCCTGAGCAGGGCACAAGGCAATGTCACTCTCCAGGGCTGCTCTCCTGTCCTGCTCTCTATGTTTATCACTGAATGTTCTTCAGAGAATCCTGTCTTCATCATGCTAAGGGTAGAAATGTATGACGTGTCTTCTAAGCAAACTCTGTAACACACCTCATCATACTGTCTCCAAAATATGAGGACACGCAGCATTGAGCAATGACGTGCAAGCAGATTCAGAACTGGGTCTTTGTCTCCAGATGTGGCTGTTCCTCTGTCAATCTGCATTGAAGTGCAAACTTTTTACCAGCAAGGTCAACAACAGACCTTAAATTATGTAGCTGAGGTTGTAGATGGAGCCTTCCAACTTTGGCAGTCAGAACACCAACTGTGCCGACAGAGAGAGAAAGTTCCGTATCCCTGCGAACGTTCATTTAGGGAAATCTGAGAATAGGAAACTATCTTACTGTGGGTGCCCAAGAAAGCTTTAAGATAACATTCTGCTATGAGTTGCAGGCAAAGTGAATTTGCTAAACTACCAAAAGAAAAATTTTACCTAGAACCCAGGAGGATAAATTGAATTTAATCTTGTCAATTTCAAACAATGAGTAACTGGAGTCCTGTGTTAAAAACCCTAATCACTGGCTTAGTAGGACAGAATTAGCTATGCCTTCCACGGCATTAGAAGGCAGCAGTAGGGATGTGAGTGCCACAGACTTACAGGCCCCGTTGTCTGACATCATTATGTCAACTCAGAGCCACCTGATTTCCACGGCTCAGTGTCCAATTCTCCATCCTTGGAAACTCCAAAATTTTCTTCCACTTTCCTCATGACACTTATATTCCACCCTTTATCGTTTGCATGTGTCTGCTTTCGCCTTCCAGGCCATTAACTCCCCATGGCAGGAAACCGCATTTTATGTATTATTACATCCTTCTCAGATCTCCGCACATAAACTCTCCTACCCCTCTTTTTACTTATGCTTTAATTAAGCAACAAGCAGCAAACACTGGTATGGACTAATTGTTAGTGCCCCGCTGTCCTAATTCATGTGTTGAAACCTAACATCCTGATGTGATAATATGAAAAGATGAGGCCTCAGGTAATGACTAAGTCATGAGGAGCCTAAACTCACAAGTAGAATTTATGTCACAATCCATGAGGAACAGGTCCTCAGATATTGATTCTGTCAATGCTTTGACCTTGGACTTCCAGCCTTCAGAACTGTGAGCAATAAATGTCTGTGACTTATAAATCACCCAGTCTAAAGTATTTCATTATAGCAACTGGAACAGAGTAGGACAAGCCCTATTTGGTTGAAACTGGCTAAGGCCTGGACTAGAGGTATTAAAAAAAATCCATTTCATTCCTTCAATAAGCTCATGGCCTTGTAGGCCATTGAATAAAAGCAAAAAAAAAAAAAAATGATTCTGTTCCCCAGTAGTATGATCTGTACCAATGGCCATCCTTTAGGTTAGGGGACTTTGGTATTTATGACTCAGGAACAGGTTTCCATAGACATCATATTCTAACATCATCCCAGGGAGGCAGGAAGGACAATAAACTGAGGTCACTGCTGTCAATGAGGTCATAAGACCTGTCCATCACTTCACAAATGAATAAACTGACAGATAAATTGAGAAACACTTTGTAGAAGTAATCATGAAGCAAATGGAGAGGTAGTGCTGTGAACTGAAGTCTGATCTCTAGAATTATCCACCCCAAAACACAGAGCATGAACCTCCATGTCTATAGGAGGTAAATAATGGTCCCCACAAGGATGTCCACATCCTGGTCTCCAGAATCTGTGAATGGAATGAAGATCTAGGTGAGATCAAGCTTGCCAATTCCCTGACCTTAAGATAGGATAGTATTCAAGATTTACTTTACCCAGTGTAGTAACAAATGCTCTTAAATGGGGGAAATGGAGACAGAAGAGAACCTGGGAATGACAGAGTGAGAAGAGCTGAGCCAGACACTGCCAGCTTTGAAGATGGTGGAGGGGCCCCTGCCAAGGAATACGGGCAGCCCCTACCAGCTGGAAAGACAAGAAAACGTATCCCCCTCAGAGTCCCCTCGGGGAATGCTGCTCTGCCAACACCTCGACTTTATCCCTATAAGATGCATTTGGGGCTTCTGATTTCCAGAATTGTGAAATAACTAATGTGTTCTTGTTTTAATCCTCTTTGCAGTATTTTATTAGAGCAGCAATCAATAGAAATTTAATAGAGAGTGAATTAGTTTCAAACTGTTCCTTTTTATAGCGTATGTATTAAGAGACCATATGCTCAAGGGTCTTCAACACAGCACAGTGATCATCAGTTAGCTATCTTTCTGTATTCCTTTGAAAATACCACATAACAGGAGATATTTTCTTTTTCTCCTTCTCTTTCTTCTGCCTCTTCTGCTTTTAATCATAATTTAAGCAATTTCTTGCCTGTTCTTTACATGACAACATTAAGAAACACGTAAAACCTCCCTCTTCAATCAAAGTAGGTTTACACCCTAACTACACATGAGAATCGCCTGAGGATGACATTTTTTAAAAGAGATGGCCACATCCTGCATCAGGTCAGTTGAAATTTACTCTGAGAAAAAGTCTTGAGGCCTTCTTTCAGAAAGAAGGTAATTCTCAGGTGTGACAGGGGTTAGGAACACACACGGGGACGCTGTAGGAGCCCTTGTCCTGCCGAGTTTGGGTCACCCAAGCACCATTCCCTTGTTCTGGTGACCCTGCACTGGTCCCCACCATGCCTATAACACTACATCCAGCTCCTTCTGTTAAGTACGTTGCTTTGTCTATGTGCTTTTCAGCTGCAGCAAGCTCTTATGAACTACAACAGACACAGAATTTCAATAGATAAAACAATAAAATGGGGTTGGGGCCCAGGATCCTTCTAAAGACAGCTTTCCACCTCTTACCTGGGCCTGGAGTGCTGGAATTAGAAGCTATTCTTCGCTGTGTGAGCCACAGAGTGGAGCTGGGCTTGAACAGCCATCTAGGTGAGCATGTCCAAACTGTACGTCACCAACCACCAGAGTCACAGGACATCAACAGGTGTCATGTGAAAAATAATGATAATGAGCTGGGAGTTTCCATAGCCAAAACCTTAGGAAAATACCACCTACCCTCTCCCAGTCTTGGATAGTAAAGGCCCCAAGGTATCCTGAAGTTCAAAACAAAAGTGTTAAACCTAACACTTACTCAAATAAATGCCTAAACTTCATAAAGCCATTGGAACAAAGAGAAGTTTCTGCAAAGATCACCTGTTCTCTGGGGGCTCTATTTTGGAAAACTTTGATTCCTTCACATGAAAGATGAAAAGCTCGGCACATGACAGAGTTTTACTCAAAGGGACTGAATCATAGTCTGCCACTGGCTGCTGTCATCCCCCAGGCACCAGAGTCCTCCTGACCCAGGCTGGCTGTTTCTAGTCACTGTGTGAGAACTTCCCAACCCAAAGGTCCCTGATCTGGGGGTGGGACTATGATGGAGGTTCATGATTGTTGTCCCCTTCACACTCCAGTGCTGGTTCTCAGAGGCTCTCCATTGGCAGTGATCCCCAGTTGTCCAAGGCAGAAATCTATGCCCAAGAGAGTCCTTCTGCCTAGCTTTTCTCTCTTCCCTTTCCTAACCCTCTCTCTAACCTGTGCTACCCCAGATCAACTTCCCAAAGAACTGCCTACATCTTAGTCCCTATTTTGGGAAAAAAGAAACCCAAGTGAGTCACTGACAAAGCAAGTTAGGAACACTGACCTAGATTTAAGGTCCAATTCAGATGCTAAACAGATGACTTGATTTGTATAAATGAAATCAGATTCTAGCCCAGGATTCCAAATTTTAAGTAGACAAGGACATTTTCTCCTGAGACTAGCAGTTAAATTCTACTGTCAAAATCGAAAGAACATTCAACTTTTTCTTTTTCTCTGACCATAAAAAAAATAAAAAATAGAAATGTGACAGAGACAAAACGTTTTGCTTTATCTTCAGAAAATAAGCAGAGCTTCTTCACCTGTGTACCCTTTAGTGAAAGGTCACTGTCAACTAATATGTCATGTTGGTAGAATTTTCTTTCAGAGCTAAGCAGGAAATAAATGCTTAAAGAAGTTGGTCTCAGATTTCTGGACAGGCTGCATATCTGGGGTGATTCCTGAGGCCAATTTTTTTTCTGAACAGTGAATAAATTTGCTCAAGAAATTAGCTGTCGATAGCCAGGATATGAAAACACAGCCAGAACTTTCAGTTTGGCTGAAGATCTCAAACTATTTCCCAGATATTTGTGACTTAGTGAAATCTAACACTTTTTTTTTCTCAGCAACTTTTCCCTCCCTTTAATTCCTAAACTCTTAAGCTATAAGGGGATTTTATAGATGCAGTTTTTCACCATTAGTTGATACCAACCAGATAAGAACTTTTGGATTTCTCTTTTAGCAGATATATTTTCAAGAAAATATACTTGATTTTGGTGACTTCAACTCACGCTGCCCCATTTAAACTGTGCACACATATATACAATGAAACTGAAGTTTGTAGGCACATATGAAGTTTTTATGTTTGAGGGCGTTGACCTTTGAAATATCAAAGAGATCCCTATGCTTTGAAAGGAGAAGGATCCTTGTGGGAATTGGGGCAACCTAGCTTTTATAGGAATGAGAGAAAGAGAACTGCTCCTAAGGCAGAAAAATATACTGCCCCTTTCCTTTTACTTACAAGGAGACCAGTGACACCTAAGGGCATTTGGACAGGAGTCAAAGCAAGCATCACAAATGGGTGAATAACTTGCTATAATCTATCTGCTCATCTCTGTGTATCTTAAAAACTGGATGAATGTACAGCTGTGTGCTTGAAAACACAACCACAGCTGACTGTTTTCCACCAAAAATCATGGCTGCCTAGAAATCCATTCTCAGGTGGGTTGCCCATGTGCCCCATAAGAGCATCACCTGTCACTCCTTCCTAATCAGTTTCTTCACCTTGAGCTTCGGTTGAGCCCATTGCCAGAAACTTTGTCCTTGCTATGAACCCAGATTTAGTTCTAAAGGCAGAAAGTCCATCTGAAGACACTGTGCTGCACTGTCCTAGGCTTCCCACCACTTCACACCCTACCATTCACCTAAGTCTGTGACTCCCAACTGGGGACTTGGAATTATTGCAAGAAATCCACAAACCTATATGCACACTGAGCCATGTCTTCATACAGCCATGTAGTAGATGATGCCAGCTCTTCTCAGCAGTTCTGCCTCTGGTACATTCAGCCACGCTGCCTCTCTATAGCTATTCTGCCCGCTTCAGGTAACACCCATAGCCCCTCAGATCAATGCATTCCTGAAGACTGTACTAGAGTTCTCTGGATAGGGTTCCCTAGGCAAACAGAAGCAATAGGATAGAGATGTCTAGAAAGAGATTGATTTACGAGATTGGCTCACATCATTGTGGCAGATGAGAAGTCCCACAGTCTACTGTCTGCAAGCCAGAGCCCCAGGAGAGCTAATGGTGTAATTCTTAAGTCAAATGCAAAGGCTCCAACCCCAGGGGTACAAAATACATACTTACCAATCCAACTACTAGAGATGCACTGACCACAGCATGCTGAGCAATCAAAGTGTTATTTCCCCTAAGTAAGATTCACAAAGAAAGGACATTCAATAAAAGCCAATACAGTGGAATTATTTGCCCAGAAAGAGAACAAATCCCAAAAAAGGAGACACAAAGAAATAATGATGAAAACAATGGCCAAGGTTACCATGAACTGAGGTATTCGGCACTCATTCTTATTTGAGTTTCATGATCTATACAGTCAGCACGTATTCTGATTCCCACCTTATACATGAGTACATTGGGCTCACAGGTAACTTGTGTCTTTCGTAGTCACACAATGAATAAGTGAAAGGTTAGGGGTCCAAGCCTAGAGTCCCTTCTAAAGGTTTAATTCATCCCTCTAGACCATCCTGTCTTCCTAGCAATGGATCATTTGTATTATATGCTGGGAGCACACATGTGGCTTCTCAGGGGAAAAAACGGAAAGACAAGAAAAAAGCCCACTTGATTTCTCTGACTAAAAGACTTGGCCGACAACAGTAGAAACGCCAGTGAACTCAATCGATGATAGCTTCTTGGACTCATACCCTACCATTCACCTAAGTCTGTGACTCCCAACTGGGGACTTGGAATTATTGCAAGAAATCCACAAACCTATATGGACACTGAGCCATGTCTTCATATATCATGGATGTATCAGGATACTCCTGTGATTGATAATAAAACAGTTGATTCTAAAGTGTTATTGAATTCACAGAAGATATTTACAATTGCACATTTCTCAAACCAGGAATATTAAAATTACAACTAGAATCATGTGGGATAGATGTTTTTGTCATTAAAAAGAGATTTTCAGTCCTACAATCCAGAAATTCCATTCCTAGATATTTACTCCAAGGAAATACATCAATGTTTTTATCAATAAAGAACATTACACAGGAACAGTCATAACAGCATGTCTGTAATTTCCCCAAAGTGGAAATGACCCAAATACCAATAAAAATACATACTGGTATAGCCATGCAGGGGAATGTCATATAGCAATAAATGTGAATGGTTTACAATTACACATAATGATAGAATGAATCTCCCAAATAGGATGAAATGGAGAAAATAGACCCGACAGACAAATAGCACCCTCTGCATAATTCCACTTTATAATACTAAAAAACAAGGGAAATAATCTATGCTATTAGAAGTCATGAGAAAAGTGACTATGGGGATGGAGGGGGCGTCAGTAGAAGAATGAAGGGGGCTTTTGCAGAAGTGTATAATGTTCAGTTTCTTGGCCTGAGTGTTAGTTACATGGGTATAAGTCCGTTTATGAAATTGTGTGAGTTGTTCGTATCATTTATATGTTCTTGTGTTTATCTTATATTTTATTTATGGAAGATAAGGCATCGCACTTGTGACACAAATCACACATTATAGGAAGATTCACTCTGGCCCCATTGGGCACCTACTCTTGGCCAAACCTTTTGCATCCATTTTTGCTCAAACCACCTATACAACTTCAAATCACCACTCTACCATTTCTACCTCTTAAAATCTTTTCCATCCCCAACGGTTCCACCTCCCAGGAATCTTTCTGCTTCTCTATCCAGAAGTAGCTCTTTATCTCCCAAGTCCCTAGAAAACATGTCTTTTGATAACAACTCTGAGACCCTTGGACTTTCACCTACAGCCTGGCAGAAGATAGGTCCATCAATAAAGGCTTTCTGTTATTCTGACAATATTCACTTCCTAACCTTATAAAGTAGTGATTTGTGTTCATTTTAATTCCTGCCCTCAAGAAGCCCATAGTCTTGGGAAAAATATCTCTACTCACCTTCTTCTTGCCCACCACATTCAACCTGGTAAAATACACAGAGCAAGTACTCAGGTGGTGTTTTTGAATGAAGGCAAATGTCACCTGTAAGAAGATCTTACAGTGAGAGACACCTGGAAGACCCCAACAGTTCTATTCATGCTTTTATAATAGAAAATAAAGAAGGCTTCATCACCCTTCAACATCATCCTTTCTTCCCAATAGTTGATATTTTATTGGGTTTACACTGGGCTAAAACCCTCATAGGGGTCTCATTACCTACACAGGAAAAAATGTGAATTGAAAGTAAGAAAAAGTGAAGGCAGCTGAGCTCTTTGGATGGTGGCGGTGAAGACACTGAGTCCAGTTCCAAATCCTCCGGATCAACCTTGGCGTCTGTTTTCATATGCTAGGAAAAGGCATCCAATAAGCGGATCAACAAAGTGCCATGCCATGAAAAATGACAAAAGTGGCCTCACATGTACTAGGGCTTTGTCCCCCAGCAAGGACAATGACATTTCTGAGTAGTTTTTAATTGTCCTCAATATAGCTCCACCTCTCCCTTCTCCATTGCCTTCCCTTTTCTTAATAACCTGTACATTACACATCAGGACAATTCACTATGAAGCGATTTTTTAGAAAAAAAATCATTAGGGCAAGATGAGTGGTGTTGGAGTGCTAAGATTCCTGAATTAATAATATTGCTGCCATCCGTGATTTTGACTTGCACTTTTCTGTTGGCAGAGACTGAGGCATTAGGAGAGATTTTCCAGAATTACAGTCAAACTGTGCATTTTTAGACTTGTGGGCAGGCTGAGTGATCTCCATCCAGAGTCTCAGCCCTCAGCCCTACATTCCAGGGTCATTCTCTGACAGCAGCATCATTGCTGGCCTCCCCCAAGTCACCCCTTTGGAGAAAATGCAGCGCATGTTCAGAATTTAATTTAGGAAGAACCCAGGCAACCTAAGGCCAACTAGCAAGGCAGCTGGTGAACTCAGCAGAAGGACGAGTTGATGCTGGCAAGATGCACGCTCAGAGCCTCTCGTCCTAAATACCCTCAGAGGGCCGTCTATACCTGGATGTGGGATTTCATGGGAGGGCAGTGCATACAAGTTAAGGCAGTTAGGTTAAAGGTGGTGCATACAGGTTAAAGAGCCTACATCCTTACCTGCTTGCAAGGACACATAGCAATGGATATGCCAGGACTAATGTACTTGCCATCCAGAAATCAACTTGAATTTCACTTCTCATTAGAGCCAGGCCACACACAGGCCTGACCATGCACCTAGGCATCTCCCTTCCTGGCACTTGCCACAGTTGTCATTTGCCAAGGACCTGGAGAATCACACAGGCAGTGTCTGCTTCTCCACAGAAGCCTAAGTTCCTGTCCTCACAGACCTAGGGTGTGGTACCTGGTAAACACTTGTAATTAACACCATCTAGTTGTTTATAGTGACTGTTAGAACCTAGGAATTCAGTAACCCCAGTGGCAGAAGCTGGAAACCAAGAAATAAATAAGAGTTTTTCATGAGCCCAGGTACAGTAGGGGGCAAATCCATGATCAGATTTCACCGCTGTCTTTCTCCCAGCTTCCAGGGCCCCAAATTACCTCCTTTCCCTAATTTATTGCCACCACCAGCCTCCAACTCAGCCAGTCTCAAAGCTGTTATGGTTGATACATTGTGTCAACTTGGGAAGTCTAGAGGTTAGGCTGAGTGACTCAGCAGGAAGCCAGGGTACTTACTTTGTACATATCCTGAGCCTGTGGAAGGGCATGCAGATTCTGTGAGTGCTACACTGCCCCCTGGGTTCAAGTAGCCTGTTTACAATGTAAGGGAGAAAAAGAGGCTGCTTGCAGCCATTCCTCCCTTTTGCTCTTGTGGTTTTTGCTATTCTACCGCCATGAATATTTGCCCTCTGCCATGTGCCCCTGTGCCTCAAAACCAGCCAAGTGTGGACTGAAACCTCCACAAACTGTAAGCTAAATAAACCTTTCCTTCCTTCATTTCGGGCATTGGGTATTTTGTCTCAGTAGGGAGAGAAAAGTAACCAAGACAAAAGCATAAGAAATATCACAGACTCCATCTTCCTACTTGTGACTAAGTGATTCCCACTCTGGAAACTTCCTTCGGCTGCCTGCTTCTCTCCCACCACTCATACACCTTCACTGAGACCTTGCTGCCCCTTGTGGATATGACTCTGGCCTCTAACCTTGGCTATTTCTTTTAATCAGGTCTTTCCATTTCTAGCCATTCTAGGTAATTCTTGGTTGTCTCCCCTCTGCCCTTACTGAAAACAGCACTAACAAATCCCTCACCCCCCGGGGAATAAAGTGGAAATTCTATAGCTTGCAGTATAAAGTGGTCCCAAGCTCTCTTCCCCTATCCAAATGCTCTTTACGCAGAAATCTTTCTTCATCCTTTTCCACCTGAAGATGCCACCAAAGTCTCCCACCATATTGTTTTAGAACTTCGTAAATGTTTAGTTTAATAAATCACAGAGCATCTGCAAAATTGTTCCTATTAGTCTGAATAGATCTTCCAGCCAGAATCTAGATCATATTAGTCTTTATTTACTTGAAAATGCCTAACACTATGTCTGGCACATAATAATCTGACAGAAACACTTCTTGAGTTTAATCAAGTTCATTCTTTCAAACATCCAGTCCTGTTTACCAACCTCTTCCCCAACCCCAGCGACAATGCTGTAGAATTATCTTGTGACCTATATGTAAAAGTATGTGATTTTAACCCTTCTGTGTACTAGTTCCTTCAAAAATGAGCTATGTTTATTTAACATAATGCATAGATTGAGTAAGATAATGCATATAAAGCTCTTCATCCATGATCTGGCATGTCCTATGTACTCAGTAAATGTTAACCTTCTATTATGGTTATTATTATTGTGGTACTGGGGGTGGAACCTAGGGCCTTCTCACTGAGTTGTATCCCCACCTCTTTTTTTTTATTTTGAGAGAGAGTCTCACTAAGTTGCTACATTGGCCAGGCTAGGCTAAAACTTAGGACCCTTCTACGTCAGCATCCCAGAACACCGGGACTGCAGACATGCACCATCACGCCCAGATTTTTATTTTCATCTTGGTCATCGTCATCGCATCGTCATCATCATCTCACAAGGGATTCTGTTGCATTGAAGGACGCTATAATCACCGGAAGATTCTTCCCAGTTCTGAGTTAAAATATACCTCCCTACTACTCCTATTTATCGATTTCAGTGTCTTTGTAGATAACAATGTGCTGACATCAAAGCAGGCTCAGGTAACATTTTTAAAAACCCTGATTCTTAGCCCCTGGCCTAGAGTTCAAAAGAGAGCTAAGGTCAACTGGGGAGAGAGAGCTGGGTTTCATTTATTCCCTGGGTTTCTGAATAGAGCTCAGGATCTGTAAGTTGGTGTTCATTTTCTATCCTAGAAGTTTTGCTCTGGGAATCCAAAATGCTGCTTAAATTTCACTTATTTCCTCTAGCTGTAGGATCTGGGTAAGCAAGGAAAATTCTGCAACATGACTTCACCATTGGCAGTAATTTGTCCTTGGCCAGATTGACTTGAAATTACTGTGAGAGTGTCAGAAGTTTCCAAATTAGCTTAGCCCCAGCCTGGTGCTGAGCAGCCTCCTGGAGGTGGGTTGTGTTTATTATTTGAATATTGTGTGAGACGGGTCCAGTTTCCACTAAAGCAGCGTGTGCCCCTCTGTCCTCATTTCTCCCTGCACCTGACCCTACTCCTGCTGCTAACGATGCCTTTAGGATGTGTTTCTAGTTTTGCAGGTTCCTATACCTTCTACTGTACTCTTCTTCCTCTGGATAGACTACTAAGTAAATAGTTTTCAGCTGATGGGAGTTTTATTTCTTGAATAATGACTCCTCTTTCCATGTTAGTTAATGTGCTGTACAGCTGATTTATTCTGCTCTACTGTTGAACAAACTAAGTGTAGAGAATCTTACACATCCACACCCAGGTGCTTGAGCCAGTGATATTGTAAACTTAGTGGGGATTTTTTTTGGGGGGGGGTGTTTTGTTTTTTGTTTTTTGCATTACTGAGGTTTGAACCCAGTCCCTCACACTGAGCTATAATCCCATTCATTAGTCTTTCAGAGGTAGGGTCTCATTAAGTTGCTAAGCTGCCTAGGCTGGGTTCAGACTTGCAATGTTCCTTCCTCGACTTTCCAGGGCACAGGCATGGGCCACAATGGCCCGTTGTAAGTAATTTTTTTAGAAATCAGAAACCATATCCAGGGGCATCAAGAAGACACCATAACTCTCCAGTAGTTGCAAGGACCTATTTCCATGTACTCTATTACAATGCACAATTTTCTCCAACTTGAGTACCTAATAGGAGACAAACTACATAGCTTACAAAATTCACTGAGTAACCACTACATCCCACTGCACAGCAGCAGGAACCTACTAACCGACCTTCTGCCTTTACTTTTATCTCTTTCATCTATTGCTTACCCGAACAACTGTGTCTCAGAATACCTCACAGCCCTGCTTAAGAATGCTCAGCAGGGTCGAAGGTACTCAGAAGAATCATGAACCTCAGCACACTGTATGCACTGGCTCTCATTTCTCTCCACCCTCTCACACCACCATAGCCTTTGCTTACTCCACACAAGCAAACGGAACTCACAGCTCTTGAAATGCCCTATGTCTTGCCAAGAAAAGGGCTCGTGGCTTCATACTGGCTCTTCCCTGAACCTTGATAACCCTTCCCTATATTCTAAATATGTTTCAGTCTCCTTTTTTTGCTTTTGTTATAAATTGACCTTTCTCTAAGAAACCTAAAGTAGAATCCTCCTCACCCTGAAAAGCTGCTCTTTAAATGATTTAACTACTTTCTTCATAACCAACTCAGCTCAGTGGCAGTCTTCTTGGAACTATTGCCTGATCTATGATGGTGATGGTGCCAATTCCAAATAAATGAAGAGCCCAGTAAGAAGAGAGTCTTCAGATGTAGATTTGTGGGATGGCTTAATGAGGGGAGGAGAAACAGCCACCCAACATCAACCTCCGGTCATGAAACTCACGTGAATCAGTTGTAGAGGTGTTGTGCAGGAAAGCCACAGAGCCATCACCAGGCAGTAATAAGAAGGGGAAGAGTCCCAACTGTGTAGCAGGAGCTGGCTAACCTCATAAGAAGGGAGTCCAACAGGGGCGGACCTTTCCCACTGCCCATTGAAAAGCCAGGTGAACTGTCACTGCAATGATAGATTATTCCTTTACTATTTCAGTTCCCTTCTAAGACTGAATTACCAGCCCACGGCCAGCTCCTTAGATCCTGCAAGAGCAATATCGTTAAGCAGGAGAGGAATTTCTCTTTGATCACTGTGCATTGCTGTACTTCTTGAAAGACAGACACATGACACAGAAAATCCTGAATAGGGACAGAAAAGGTCTGTGGCTGCTAAGCTTAGCAAAAACACGTGTCCAGACTTCACAAGACTAGGTAATTGGAGAGGTGGAAGTTGAAATAAAATAATAAAGCTAATAGCAATTTCAGCAAACCCTAAAATTTAGTGAAAGCTTGCTTATTCTTGCCATAAGGATTCCAAGTCTTTTGCATATATTATTTCCTTAAAATCCAGTAACAGTTGTTTGAAGATGTTATTATCTGTCCATTTTATGAAGGAGGAAACTGAGGCACAAGGATTTTTAAAAACTAGTCCAAAGTTGATCATTATGTTAGGATTTGGACCCAGCATGTATGATTTTAACACCTTGGTGCCATTGTGTGCCAGAAAGACTTGGGAGCAAATACATTACAAACAAAGGTCACAACATCTAAGTTCTCAGAACCCCAGAGCAGAAAGGGTTTGCAGAAGTTACAATACAAGGCCTCTGTCACTTTGCTGAAATCATGAGCAACCGAGATGCATGGTTGGGCCACTCGACCTTGTGTGGTTCACTTCACAAAAGGTTCAGGGGATTCTTGCAACCCTTGACTTCTCTTCCAGGGGGCAAATCCTTTGTACCTTGCCTTGTTTGTCTACACACTTTCAGTAGACTGCCTCCCTGTCGTCAGTTTCCTCTTTTGTTGCACAGTTAGTTGCCGTTCTGCACTTCTGTTACAATCACACCATCCACCACTTATCCACGACCCATTGGATGAGCTGGGTTTGACTTCCAGCTTTGCCACTTATTACCTGGGAATCTTGAACATAGCCACTAACCTTATCTTGAACCAGCTGTCTGCATCTTAAATGAGGGTGTAATAACTTTCTCACCGTGTTCTTTGGAAGATCAATTTCACATTGATTGCCTTTAAAACTGATAGCTATGCTACAAAATAAACCACTTGGCCTTTAAGACTTTCTGTGTGCCTGGTTCCTAGTAACCTCTCCAAGTTTATCCCACACAAATGCCCTTCAATAAGTCCTCCTTCCCCTGGGGTTATCTTCTCCCCTCCAGGCCAGCATTCCTCCTCTTGTGATCCCTGCACTTTCTGTATCAAACTCATTGGCAGTGCCTTTAATATTCATATTCCAAGGTCCTATAATTGCCTTTGTTAATTAGAGCCTTTGGGGTTGGATCTTGATGACCTTCACATTTAATAGGTTCCCCCCTGCCCAAATCCAGCAACATATAACACACCAATGATGGGTCTCAGCCCCCATCTTTGAAAACGCTCTCTCTGCATGAGATTCCTTCCAAATCTCATATGTGTCGCCCAAAGCTCACAAATAATTCTAAGCCTGACTTACATACTTCCTCCTTCATAAAACCATTCCAGATTCCTCCCTCCAGAAATAATCTGTCCCTGCTTTGAATTATCACAGCTCTTGTTTATATATATATATGATGACTCTTCCTAATGTTTTCAAGACTCTTGAGGTGAGAGTTGGTATGTAACACACATTAACATTCCCAAAGCGATCTAGCACAGGGATTTGTAGAGAATGGGTGGTCAGTGAAGCAGAATCAAACGGACAGCATGGTAGCCAACCCCATTTTGATAAACCTACTATATTAAAGTGACTGAATTCTCTGAAAAGTTCACAGAACAGATATTATTCTCTTCTCTCTTCCCTTCTCTCTGACATCTGCTGCCATCGCCACCCAGGACAAGCCTTTTATGCCTTAGCCCAACTTTGAGAGTGAGTACAAACCCTTTGCACTCCCTTTTAGCCCAGTCAAGGCTTGCTGTCAAGGTTAGGTCATTTCTATCTTTTACTTAAAAAATAAAAAGAGGAAATCATTACAGCAACAGTCATGTTTCCCTGGTATAGATTCCTATATAACTGAGGGTTAAATTATTTCTGTAGCATTTGAGCTGACTTCTGGTTCCACAAACTCTGTGGGTCAGTTACTGTGCTGCTGGCTGCTAACAGGAACAAACCACTCACTCACCATGCTCCCCTCCAAAGGCATCCCCACTTCTCATCCCCATCCACTCAAGAGTGAGCCAGTAGGTCTCTCTCATGTCCCTCTCCTCTCCTGTCCTCTCCTCTCCTCTCCTCTCTTTCTTTCCCTCACTGAACCCGGCATACCCCAGGGAATGACCAGTAAGATGGTGGTGACCATCCTGAAAGAATTTCAGAACCAAGGGCACACTCACATTGTAATAGAGTAGGAGCAATAATACTCATTTTCATTCATTGTCATCTCACCATGTTCTGTACTCCTCAAACACACCTAGCTCTTCACACTCTTGAGTCTTTGCAGGAGCAACATCCTTTCCCTGGAATGCCCTTTAATCCTATTTGTATGAATTCAAGTCCTCTTGGATGAGTGTCCTTCTGAGGCATGAACAAAAATCCAGTGAATGCTGCTACTGAATATCATCCAGCAGAAAGGTGACCTCATAAAAGCATTATGGTTTGCCCTCACCCATCTCATTCACCAGATCTGGCACCATGAGGCTTCTTTCTAGCTCTTCTTCCAAGTCAAAACGACCGTGAAAGGCGAAGGTTTTGAAGCAATTCAGGACACCAGGGCAGCCACGACAGCACACCTAAAGACACTCAGAAAAGAGGACTCTGGAAGTGCTCAGAAAGCGGCAGGAATAATGGCCCGAATGTGTTTGAAGTGTGTGTGTGGGAGAGTGGTATTTTGAAGATTAACAGCAATGTGTCTTTTACTATAATATATATTTTAAGATATAAACATTCATCACACCTTTTAATCATACCTCATGTATAAATCTCTCCTTCAAGAATCATCTTTCTCTCGCAGCTTCAGCCAACCCTCAAAGGAGGCTTCGGTGGTTATGTAACTTCATGAAAGCAGGCTCCTTCCCCAATACCAGGTCCTTATTCACTTCTTTCCTAACACAAACCACAATCTACCATGCTGCCCTTCCTTATTTTATTGCCTTGCTTTTTGTCTATAAGTCCAGAAATAATATAAACTGAACAAAGTCAAGAGCTGTATTCATCTTAGACACTGTTTGTTACGAAGAGTAGGAACTCAGTTGGGATTTATTGATAGGTTGAATAAAACAATCACACAATATATAGACACCAGGAGGGAGAGGGACTCACATCATCAGAGACAAAAATAATCTTTTGTTTGTATATGATTTCATAACCAGGAAAAAGGTGCTTTTATTTAACTTTTAATAATATAAAATCTGAACATTAGCTCTATGATTTAACTTATTTTGCTGCTAAAAGAAATAGGTCTGATCCGGGGAAGATGGCGACCAGGTGAGCAGCAAGGGAGCGAACCTCCTTAATAAACACCACCAGCTCGAGACAGACTTGGCGAGCGTGAATGCCGGGACCTCGGCTGGGAAGTTTAAACTGGGCGTATTTCTCTGAGATGCCGGGGGATATGTGGTAGGGTGGACCAGGCTGCCGGGGCGAGACATGGGAAAGCCCCAGACGCTGGGAGCCAGGGACGATCCCCGCGGGGAAGAAGCTTGGCTCGGTCCAAGCACAGTGGGAGCGCGGCCGCCTCGGTCCCTCCCGCCTCCCGAGCCGGTGCAGCCCCCCGGCGACTCCTGACAGAGATCGGCTTGCTAGCGGCGGAGACGCCCGGCAATCCCACGTTTCGCGCATGTCGGGCGGGCCGCGCAGAGAGCCCCAAACGCCGCCGGGAGCAGAGAGAAAGATTTACTGGGTCCTAGCGCCCTGAGAGCACGGACGGCTCGATCCCTCCCGCCTCCCGAGCCGGCGCAGCCCCCCGGCGACTCCAGACAGAGATCGGCTTGTTAGCGGCGGAGACGCCCAGCAATCCCACCTTTCGCGTGTGTCGGGCGGGCCGCGCGGAGGGCCCCAAACGCCGCCGGGAGCGGAGAGA
>PVLD010030054.1:0-17332 GCA_004027595.1 Dinomys branickii
TCTTCTAGACTTTTGTCTATTTCTCGTCTGTGTAAATGGAGCATTTCTTCCATCATTGTTTTCATCTCATTTTTTATCTGAGAAATCATTGTGGGTATGTGGGTTATTTCTGCTTTAAGCTCTTTCATGGCCTGTTGGAGTTGTTTAATTTCGGATGCAATCGTTTCATATCTTGAAGTTATGAGGCTTCCTGGTTCCCCTGTACCTTCATCTTCAAAACTTGTTCTGGGTGGGGTTGAGTTTTGAGACTGCGTTTTGCTCCTCTGTTTTCCCATTTTTGGGTATCAGATTCAAAATGTGGAGCTATAAATTCCGAAGGCAGTTCAACAGGCGGAGGTCTGCTGCAAAGGCTGCTCCAGTGATTCCTTCTCTTTGGGAGAATGTCCCTTAAGCTTTCTGCTGAGATTTGTTCTTCTGTCTTCCCTTTTTTGCGTATCTGATTCAAAATATTGAGCAGTAGATTCCCCAGGCAGTTCAGCAGGCAAAGGTCTGCTGCAGAGGTTGCTCCAATGACTTTTCTTTGGGGGAATGTCCCTTAAGCTTTCTGCTGAGAGTTTCCGCTTAAAAGGCTGTACAGATATTGGTTAGATACTCCCTGCCAAGTGACCTGGGTGTGGTGTGTAAGACCACTCCCCCGCCCTCCCAGGGTTCCCTGCAGGTATAGGGATAGATCTCCTCCCCCACTCGGTGATCTGGTCGCCAGCGCCGATATCTCACCAGTTTTCGGAGTCCCTGCAGGCAGGAAGCTTCCAAGGTGCCAGTTTATCCTTTGGGGCTTTCTGCGCGGCCCGCCCGATGCGCGCGAAATATGGGACTGCTGGGCATTGCCGCCGCTAAAAAGCCGATCTCTGTCGGGAGTCGCCGGAAAGCTGCGCCGGCTTGGGACGCGGGAGGGACCGAGCTGGCTGTGTTCCCAGGGCGTTCGGACCCAGCCAAACTTCCTCCCCGCGCGAAGCGTCTCTGGCTCCCAGCGTTTGGGGCCCTCTGCGCGGCCTGCCCGATACGCGCGAAACGTGGGATTGCCGGGCGTCTCCGCCGCTAACAAGCCGATCTCTGTCGGGAGTCGCTGGAAAGCTGCGCCGGCTTGGGAGGCGGGAGGGACCGAGCTGGCTGTGCTCCCAGGGTGCTCGGACCCAGCCAATCTTCCTCCCCACGTGGAGCGTCCCTGGCTCCCAGCGTTTGGGGCTTTCCGTGCGGCCTGCCCAATATGCGCGAAATGTGGGACCGCCGGGCGTTGCCGCTGCCAAAAAGCCGATCTCTGTCGGGAGTCCCCGGAAAGCTGCGCCGGCTCGGGAGGCAGGAGGGACCGAGCTGGCTATGCTCCCAGGGCGCTCGGACCCAGCCAAACTTCCTCCCCGCACGGTGCGTCTCTGGCTCCCAGCGTTTGGGGCTCTCCAGATATAAGCATTTAAATGTCCCAACACTATTAGCTCAAAACTTTCTTTTCAATGGACTAAGAAAAATTAGTAGTATAACTACCTTAGCATCATATATATATATATATATATATATATGTATAACTTTTTCTTTTCTCTTTTCCCTTTCTTCTTTTCTCCATTACCCCATCCCAGTTTCCCTTTCCCTTTGAAGTTTCTTCTTATTTTACAATGTCTATTGCACATTTTTTATCTTATTTATTATTTCAGCATCTCATACTAGGGAGACGATGATATTTACATATGTGAGTCTCATATATTTCACTTATCTGTATGGTCTCTAGCTGCATCTGTTTACCTATAAGAGACTCAAGTTTATCTTTCTTTATGACTGAATAGTGCTCCATTGTATAAAAAGACCACATGTTCTTTTAATCCATTCCTTGGTTGATGGATATTTGGGTTGTTTCCAAGATCTAGCTATTACAAATTATGCTGCTATAAACATGGGTGCACATATATTGCTGTGGTATGAAGTTTTTAATTCTTTTGGAAAGATACTTAGAAGTGGAATAGTTGGGTAAAATGGGACTTCTAATCCTAGTTTTTGAAGAATCTCCATATTGAGTTCCATAGTTGTTGCACCAGTCTTCATTCCCACCAACAGAAGAGAAGTGATCTTTTTTTCCCCACAGCTCACCTAGTATTTGTTATTGGTCCGTCTTTGCTAATACCCATTCTTTCTTTAATGAGATGGAATCTCAGGGTTGGTTTAATTTTCATCTCTTCAGTGACTGGTGATGTTGGCCATTTTTTCATATGTTTATTTCCTGGGTCTATTTCTGCATCTGAGAAGTGCATATGTACTTCAGATGCCCATTTTTTGGATTGGGTCTTTAGATTTTTTGAGTTCTTTACATGTTCACAATAGTAATCCTTTGTCTGAGGAACAGTTGGCAAATATTGTTTCCCACATTGTAGGTTGTCTCTTCACTCTGTTGGTGGTTTCTCTTGCTGTGCAAAAGCTTTTTAATAAGATGAGATGCCAGTAGTTAATTCTTTGTGATAGTTCTTGTGTAATCAGGGTTTTATTCATAAGGTCTTTGCCTACACCAATGTCTTCCAGAGTTTTACCTATTCTATCTTCCAGTAGATATATGTTTCTGTTTTAATATTTAGTTATTTGATATATTTCAAATTTAATTTAGTACATGGTTAAAGAAATGTGTCCAATTTTAATCTTCAGGATCTGCAAATCCAGTTTTTCTCACACCATTCACTAAAGAGGCTATCTTTCTTCTAGTGAATGTAGTTGGTACCTCTGTCAAAGATAAGGTGGCTGAGTATGTCTGGAGTTGCTTGTGCATCTTCCAATGTGTTCCAATGATCTTTGGGTCTGCTTTTTTGCCAGTACTATGCTGTTTTCATCACCATAGCTTTATAGTACAATTTCAAGTCAGGAATTGTGACTCCTTCTGCTTTGCCTTTCTTGCCCAGAATTGCCTTTGCTATTAACAGGTCTCCTCTGGTTCCAAATGAATTTTAGGAATGTTTTCTCTAGATCATTGAGATCTGCTATTGGAATTTTGATCAGAATTACATTAAATCTGTATAACAGTTTTGGAAATATGACCATTTTCACTATATTGGTGTTGTGGTTGGGGGGTTACAAGGGGAAATAATACAGGACTCATAATTTATAAGATTATTATATAAGTCACATGAAAAATCATATACAAAGAGAGTGCAAGAAATCTGTGCACACACTGAAGACCAAAGAATCCAGCTGAGGGCCTAGATCCTACAACAATGTCCTGCATATGTCTAGCTGAAGACCTAGAGCCCATAACATTGCCCCCACAAGTCCAACTGGAGACCAAGGGCCCAATACAATGTCCCATGAAGTCTGTCTAATAGATTTGCACTGGGGAGGCACAAGGTCAGTGGTGGAAGCTCAAAAGTCTGTTCCAGCAGGATGAGAATCTTTGCTACCAGGCTGCAGGATCTGCACTAGAGAAAGGAAGTAACACTCAAGGTAAACAACGAGTTCCCTCGAAAATTACCACAGCCAGCCTCAGCAACAGTGAGGTCCCAAGCTCTTCTGATGATGAGAAAGACCAAATCCCCGTCAGAAAACACAGTGCACCTAGCTTCACCAGCAGACTGAGCAGTGCACCATCTTCCCCGCCTGAGCCAGGAGGCAATGCTCAAAATGAGGACCAGAACTCCCCTAAAATGAACCATAGCCATTCTTAGTGACAGTAAAGTCCTGAGCTTCTTTGACAATAAGAACAGACAAGTTCATCAGGAAAACCAGCATGACAAGCTCCTCCAAGAGAACCAACATCTCCAGGAGCAAATAACAGCTCCCAACAGCTTCTCAACAACCTGCAACAGTTTGCTTCTTTTTCTCCAATTTTATCTCTTATGCTGCTGGCAACAATCCTCAGATGGGTCTCCCACACTGAGCACCACACTTGCTCAGTTCAGCTCCGTGTTACAAGTTGACCATCAGTTTTCAATCCACCACAACTAGTTCTTCCTACCCAAGAGCAAGGGGTATCTTTCCATTTTCTGATATCTACTTCAGTCTCCTTTTTCAAGTTCTGTAGCTTTCAATGTAGAGGTCTTTTATATCCTTCAGTAGATTGATTCTTAGGTATTTCTTTTTTTTTTTTTTTTTTTGGATGTTATTGTGAAAGGTATGGCTTCCTTAATTTCTCTCACAGTGTTTGTTATTTGTGTACAAGGAGGCTATTGAATATCAAGTGTTGACTTTGTATCCAGCTATGCTACTAAATTTGTTTATTAAATCTAGTAGTTGTTTTAATGGAGTTTTTGGAGTCTTCTATGTAGAGAATCATGTAATCTGCAAATAATGATAATTTAACTCCTTCCTTTCCTACCATTATTCCTTTTATGTCTTTCTCTTGTCTAATTTCTTTGGCTAAAGATTCTAGGACTGTGTTGAATAAGAGTGGAGACAGTGGATATCCTTGTCTTGTTGCTGATTTTAGAGAGGAAACTTTCAGTTTTTATTCATTCAGTATGATATTGGCTGTTGATTTGTCATAGATGATTTTTATTATATTGAAATAAAAACCATCTATTCTGATTTTCTGTAGGGGTGTTTTTTATCATGAATGGGTGCTGGACTTTGTCAAAAGCTTTTCTGTGTCTGTTGAGAAGATTATATGATTTTTGCTATTGGTTCTATTAATATGGTGTATTACATTTACTGATTTATGTATGTTGAACCATCCCTGCATCCATGGAATGAATCTCATTTGGTCATGGTGTGCAATCTTCTTGATGATGTGCTGTATGCCAGTATCTTATTCAGAATTTTTGTATCTGTGTTCATTAGAGAGATTGGCCACTTTTGTATCTGTGTTCATTAGAGAGATTGGCCACATTTTCTTTTTTTTTTTTTTTTTTTTTTTTGTTTTTTTTTTTTTTTTTTTTTTTTTTTTTTTTTTTTTTTTTGGTCTTTTTGAGACAGGTCTCACAACGACTGGTGTTGAATTCACTTTGTAATTGAGACTGGCCTCAAACTCACAATGATCCTCCTGCCTCAGCCTCCCAAGTGCTGGGATTATAGGCATGTGCCACCATGTGCAGCTGGCCTCTTTCTTTTTTGGGTCCATCTCCAATTTTGGTGTCAGGGTGAAGCTTGATTCCAGAAATGAATTTGGGAGTATTTCTTCCCTTTCAATTTCATTAAAGAGTTTTAGAAGTAGTGGGGTTAGGTCTTCTCTAAGTTTTGTGTAGAACTCTGCAGTGAATCCATTAGGGCCTGGGCTTTTTTTTTTTTTTTTTTTTTTTGGTAGCATTTTCATTGCATCATTGATTTACATTGGTTTATTTAGGATTTTTATATCTTCTTGATTCAGCCTTGGTAATTCATATATATCTAGGAATATTTTCTTTTCTTCTGTATTTTCATCTTATTAGAGTACAAGTTTTCAAAGTAGATAGAGATGGTATTCCATCCTCTGCAGGGTCTGTTGTGATTTCACCATTTTCATTCCTAATTGATCTGAGTCTTTTCTTTCGCTTTTGATAAGGTCGGATGGGAGTTTGTCAATTTTCTTTAGTCTTTCAAAGGCCCCGTCTTTGATTCATTGATTCTTTTTATTGCATTTTTAGTCTCCAATGCATTAATTTCTGCTCTGATCTTTATCATTTCTTCTGTTGTATGAGCTTTTGGCTTACTCTGCTTTTCTTCTTCTACAAGTTTGAGGTTCACCATTAAACTGTTGATTCATGTATGCTCTATTTTCCTGATATAGATATTCACTGATACAAATTTTCCTCTTAGGACTGCTTTCACTGTGTCTTCCAAGTTCTGGTATGTTGTATTGTCATTACAATTTAATTGTACAAATTGTCTAATTTCTTTGTCTGTGACTCATTGGTTGTTCAGGAGGGTGCTGCTTAATTTCCATATGTTCATGAAATTCTTGTGGTTTCCTTTGTTTCTTGGTTTCTTTTCTCTCGTTGGTGAGACAAAATACCCAACACCTAAAATGAAGGAAGGAAAGGTTTATTTAGCTTACAGTTTGTGGAGGTTTCAGTCCATACTTGGCTGGTTCTGAGGCAGAGTGGCACATGGCAGAGGGAAAAATGTTCAGGGCCGCAGAGCAAAGCAAAAACAACCAGCAAAAGGGAGGAATGGCAGGCAAGCAGCCTCTTCTCTTCCCTTCCATTGTAAACAGCCTACCCCCACCCAGGGGGCGTGTAGCTCTCACACAATCTCCATGCCTTCCTTTTCCACAGGCTCAGGATGTATACAAAGTAAGCACTCTGTCTTCCTTCTGAATCACTCAGTTAAACCTCCAGATTCCCCAAGTTGACACAATGTATCAACCATAACACTTTGCCATTGATTTCCAATTACATTGCACTATGGTCTGATAACATAAATGGTGTAATTTCAATTCCTTTGCATTTACTTAAGCATGTTCTATGGGCTAGTATATGGTCTATTTTGGAATATCCCATATCCAGCTGAGAAAAATATGTATTCTGATGTTGTGGGGTGGAACACCCTGTAGATAGCTACTAAGTCCATTTGTTCAAAAGTTTGGTTCAGTACTAATATTTCATTGTTGCTTTTCTAGTTAATCTGTCTTTTTCTTATGGTGGGGTATTGAAATCCCCTGATATAATTGTATCAGTGATTATTTGATTTTTCATGCCTGTTAATATATATTTTATATAGTTGAATATACTGGTATTTGTTGCATATGCATTTATGATTGCTATCTCTTCCTCTTGGATTGTTTCCTTTACAAGACTGTAATGATCTTTATCTCTCTTAATCAGTCTAGGCTTAAACTTTACTTTGTCTGCAAATAGAGTAGCTACCCCTGCTTTTTTCTGGGTTTCTTTTGCATGGAGTATTTTTTTCCACCATTTGCCTTTAAGACTATGAATTTTTTTTTTAATTAATGTGTTTCTTGTACCCAGCATATTGTTGATTCTTGCTTATTGATCCATTCTGCCACTCTGTCTTTTCATTGGTGAATTGGGAACATTAGTATTGATGGTTAAAACTGTTATGTATTGACCTATACTTGCTATGTAATTTTCCTGTTGTTAGCACTATCCCATTTTTTCCTTCCTCTGTTTAATTGTTTGCCTTGGCTGTTGGATTCCTTCTATTGGGGTTCATGGTGTTATAGTGTTGTTCTCTAGTTCTAGAATATCCTTCAACACATTTTGGAGTGCTGGTCTGTGGTTATAAATTTCCTTAGATGTTCTTTGTCACGGAAGTATCTTATTTCTCCATCAGATTTGAAGGATATTTTTGTGGGGTACATCAATCTGGGTTGATGGCTGTTTTCCTTTAGAACTTGAATTACTATGCTCCAAGTTTTTCCTGACTTGAGGGTTTGTGATAAGAAGTAAGCTGTAATTCTGGTGGGATTTCCTTTATAGATGATTTGTTTCTTCTCCCTACCAGCTTTTAAGACTATTCTGTGTTGAATTTCTGGAATCTTGACTATGATATGCCTTGCTGTAGCTTTTTTTTTTTTTTGATTGTCACTAATTGGAGTTCTATATGCCTCAGTTACTCTATGTCAAATTCTATTTTCTCTACCAGGGAAGTTTTCTGCCATGACAGCTGTGAACAGTATTTTTATATCATTTATGCTATATCCTGCATTTTCATTGACTCCAATCAATCTTAAGTTATTCTTCTTTGCCTCATCTAGCAGCTGCTGGATTGATTTCCCATGATCCCTTGGTATTTATGAGAAATGTTTCTTTTCATGATTTCTAACTGCAAGCTTATCTTCTATATCTAAGATCTTGTCCTCACTTTGACTTAATGTTCTGTGAGTACTTTCAGTGGAATTTTTATTCTCCTGGATGTCTGCTTGACTATGCCTTTTGGAGTCCATTTCTTTCCTATGCTGAGCATTCCTGGCTTCCATAATTTTCTTAAACTTCTCTATTTTTGTCTGGATCTGCTCTAGAGTCACTAAGCATGGTTTTTATTGTAGACACCATTTCTAGAGTTATCTGAGAAATTATTTCTGATTTGATTTTTTCTAGAACCTCACTCAGTTGCCTTGTTACCACTTCAGAGAGGCCGGGTGGGTGGCTTTCAGATTGTCACATTTCATTGCCACCTGAGTTTGCCTTTGGTGAAATAGATGTCTGGGGTTACATCTTATTTAACTGTCTTATCATTTTCTTTTTTTTTCTTTAATTTATTTCTTGGAGTGATGTTACTGAATTACCTATCATAGATTGCTTTATTGCTAGCATTTAGAATCCTTAGGAAATAAATATTTTGCTAAAGTACCTTGTAGGTGTAGCTCACTTTTGGGTTTTGATTCTGTTGCAAGATTCCAACTCTTCAATTTGTTGGGGATGAGAAATTGCTGCTTGTTTGACCAGCCCTTGATTGTTTGCCACTATGCCACAGTATTTTCTGTGACACTTAGTCAATCTCAGCCTTGGAATACCAAGAGCAGCTGTTTAGAACAATTACGTCACTTTTGGCTGTAGTGGTACCAAAGACTGTAGCTTCAAGCTTAGTCTAGAGAAATGATGAACTGAACTAACCATTAATTTGACATCTTTAACTTTATGAAGTAGATTTTTGGTTATATGAAAAAATCTAAATAAAACAAACCAGAAAGTTGTATGCAGTGTACAAGTCCTTAACATGTCAATTTTGTGCTCATCGCTTAAAATTTAAAGTGAGTTAGGGAGAAAATAGAGAAGTGGGAGAAGAGGTAGAGAGATTAGAAGTAAGGGTGCAGGACAAACTGCGATCTCACTAACTTTGGGAAACTGGTACAAAAGCCTGGAGGGAAAGAAAAAAGGGATAGATAAAAAGAATGCAACAGAACCTCAACCACAAAGAGGTTACAAACCATACTCACACTTTTATAAAAACAATATCAAAGAATGAAAGAGAAAAAAACCAAAAATGGAAAACAACAGAAACAACAAAAGAAAAAAATAAGAGAGAGAGAAAAAAAGAGAGGAAAAAGAAAGAAGTTCACTTCCAGGTTTGTCTCTGCTGTCACTGGTAGACAATGTGTGGAGAGACAGTCCTGATCAGTGTTGATTTACCTTAATAATCCAGTAGTAACTTTTTGGAGGCATTGTGGACAATCTCAGTAGGCCTGCACCTTCTGGCTGTGACCGGGTTGATTGGGCCTTCAACCACCAGCACACCTCAACACAGCTAAAGCCAATAGATGGAGCCAGCAGCTGTTCTGAGTTCTGAATACAGCTGGCCCCTCTCTGAAATGGTTCCCGACCAATCAAGATCCCTCTGGGGATGGCTGAGTCCTGTGCACTCACTGCCAGCTAGTGTAGTCCTTTATGTCCGCTGCTCTCCTCCACTGCTGCATCTTTCCATGGAGGCTTCTGTGGTCTCCAGCATTCACTGTGTATCTCCAGGTCTGAATCACTACTCTCACACAATTAAGTCCCCTCTTAGGAAGAAAGTACCACCAGCTGCCTGCTTCTTCTTCAGTGAAGTTTCTCTCTCTCTGTGGGCCTCAATTTGTGCCTCAGATCTTTTTTGGGTCCAGGGGACCCACTTCCCTCCTTGTCTTCCCCGCATTGTTATGTTGCATCTAGATGGCAACTCTTAAAGAAGATCTTTCTCTTCTGCTTACCATTCTTGCATCTTTATGCTCTCCCTCCAATATTTTCTTCTTAAACTATAGCCAGACATTCCTTGTTTCCACCAGAATAAATTTTTCACTGATAGTCTACTTCCGGTATTCAGCTGTCCAAGCAGCAGGTGGACACTTCGGCAAAGAAATTGTCAAGGTCGCTCTGAACAGCAATGTGAACATTCACCTTTTTCAGTACTGGTTTTATAGGATTTTTTCTTAAACATAAGACCCAGTGAGAGCACTGGTAAGGACAATTTGAATATCTTGCCACATTATTCAGCATGCTAATGATGTGGGTTACCAGGGATCTCACACTGGAGAGTCAGCAGGCCAGCAGTGTCAAGAAGATCTCTTCTTGTTCGGCTACTGATACACAGGGTCCAGTTCTTTTGTTCTCAAGACTCACTGCTGCCCATGTGGCTTAATTCTGGGTCTGGGATGTACAGACCTTCCTAGAATTTTCCATAAAAGGAACCTCACCGACCAATTACAGATGTGATTATTACTGTATAATTCATTTATAGGAGACATTTCTTAGTACAGTGTAACTTCCCCAAGTCAAAAGGCCTATTTCTTGAAACTCCAAGACTGGAACATACTCCATATAAATTTGATCGGTGGTCTTATCTCAGTCTGATGACTACTTCCACTTTTCTCTTACATTTTACTTCTCTCTCCTTAAGGTGAGACTGTTAAACTACTTTTTCCTGAATTTTAATAACTCTTTGGTTGCTATTTAAGCTTGAAACTTTCTCCCTACTCCTAAGAGCTTCTTTGCAAGTCCATATATAATTCTGGATCTTAAAATGATAACAGTATGTCATGGTGCTTCACACCTTTAATTCCAATATTCTTGGATCATAACTTTGACAGTCTGGCAACTTAGTGACTTAGTAAGACCATATCGCAAAATAAAAAGCAAAAAGGGGCTGGAGATTTATCTCAGCTCAAAGGTGATAAGTTCAATTCCCAAGACAGTTAGTCAATCACATGGAATAAATTTCTTCTTCTTTAGTAAAATGGATATATTGGCACAAAGGATCAAAAGTCGGTGTTATGAGGGGCTGGGGATATAGCTCAGTGGAATAAGCGCCTGCCTAGCAAGCGCAGGGTCCTGAGTTCGATCCCCAGTACCGCCAAAAAAAAAAAGTCTGTGTTATGCACCAAATAGGTTCTGATAGCAAAAATGCATACAAGTTACCTCATACTCATTAAATTGAAATACCTTCCCATTTTCTGACTCAACTGGGTCTAAGTATCTTTGCTGTAGTTGGCTTCCCTTATCAAAGTTCTTAGAGATGAAACTGAATTCACCAGTTGGCATAAGATTTTTGACTCTTAGTACTTATATTAATCACATATATCAATAAATTGACATTCTTATTTCTATGTAAATCTTTTGTGGGTTTAGGGACCCTATTCTATTCCCTGAATCCAATTAATTCTGGACACCTTAACAAAATGAAATTCATGCATACACAAAACTGAGAACCAGACCATAGCTCAAGATATTCACCTTCAAAAATGTAAACAACTAATGTTTTAAGAAATAGCATCAAATTGTATGTACACAACATAGATAATAGGCTGTAGGGAAAGAAATTTAATGAATAAACTTAAATAAGAGATACTCGGAATTTAGTCCATGCTTGCACATTTATTATGGTGTGACATTGAAGAATTAAGTGCATTGAAATAGCCTCAAAGACCTATTTTAAATGCTTAACACACGTGTACATGCTCACACACACATTAATTCAGGGTTTGCTATTTTAAATTCTTAGTTGGCACATGCACCCTGCTGTTTGCACTAATAAAAATGAGCTTTGTTACCAAGGAAATGGCCCCAGTTCTGAAAACTAAAGAAATGTCTAAGCGGATAATAAATAAAAAGGACTTGTTCTTTGGATGCTATTCTGCCAGCTCCTCTGCTGTCCTGGGATGCCAACTGTTATTATGATGGATGAAACCAGTCCTGGATATTTTCTTATACTTGAAGTACAGCCAGTAACTAATTTAATCACTACTCTGTTGTTTTCCAGGAATAGAATGATAGCAATATGATATACAAAAAATTAGCCAAGAAAATGGTACCCAAGGCCATTTTTGAGTTGTAGCTCTTATATTTTTCCCGTCTCAGGAGAAACTACAAAAGTGACCCATATAAAAACAATCCACCATTCTACAAGGGACTTCAGCACGAGGAATTAGTGTTTTAGATATTAGCTAATTGCCAGTGAATCAGATATTTTTGTCCTATTTTCATGGGCACTTTAGAGACTTTATGCCTGGCTGTGAATGCCCATAACAACAGGAGAAAGCCCGGTGACATTCAAACCTTAGAAGTCCTCCAAAGTTAGGCTAACTATATCCCATACTTTTAGTTAAAACTGACAAAACTTTCTTCCTGCTTAAGCAATAGAGTTGGAATTAGTATATTTGATTTTGAGTAGAAGCAATTGTACAAATACTGTCAACACTTTTGAGTTTTCAATTCTTACAGCAATCCCCAAAGGACTCTAGTTAAAAGTCAACACTCTTGAACCTTTAATTCTTACAGGAACCCCCATGACATTCTTGAATTAAAACAAGTATAATTCTTTCTATCTAACAAGGTTGTTGTTAAAAGTTACACACAGAGTACAAGAGTACTTAAGTATACATTATAGCAATTTGGGACATGATAGTTTTTAAATAAATTATTCTAAATCACAACAAACCAGTGTTTTACATCCTTGTACAGGTGGAGGGGACATATAACTCATTACTACAGGCATAAACTTGTGACTGGCACTCATTATTTTTACTATGTTTTTATTGTAGGGACACTTCATAGACCATTCATGCAAGGTAAATTGTAACTTTCTTGTGAATCATAGTACTGTTCTTTGTTCACTAATGTAGGTATCCACATATTCTGCTAGGTGAGGCTCATTTACAAAGAACTCATGGTGAGACCTTATATTCAAATTGATTTAATGTAAATGGAATTCAGAATACTCTGTGGCAATACTAGTGGTGTACCTTTGAATTAGTGTAAATTTGAACCATCATTTTACAGGTTTGAGAGACTCTGAGAAAGAAAAATGTACTTGTCAGCTTTCCCATTGGTGGGACAAAATACCCAACACCCACAACTGAAAGGAGGAGAGGTTTTATTTGGCTTACAGTTGTAGAGGTTTCAGCCCAGGATCAGCTGGCTTCAGGTCAGAAACATCAAGACAGAAATGTGAGGCAGAGGAAGGCTTTTAACTTATGGCAGCCAAGAAGTAGAGCATAGGTAAATAGCACAAGCATATACCTTTCGAAGACGTGGCTGCTCTATGACCCGCTTTCAACTGGATCCCACCTCCTAACAGCATATTTAGCAAAGAGCATATGTACAGCACTCTTGTGACTCAAACACCTATTCAAGTGTCTCTTAATCCAGTCAAGTTTCCAGTTAAGATTACCAGGCATATAAAGAGAAATGCACACTTTGAATGATATGGTTTAAGCCCCTCTGTGAAAAAAAAAAAAAAAGGTCTCAAAAATAGTTGTCAATATTGGACACTTTCTTCAAGTAGTTAGTCATGATGTTTGACCACCAGGAAGAATTTGCTTTTTAGAAAAAAAGCAAATTCTATGTATATTCATGAGGGATTACATGGAGAAATAGTGGTTAATTTGCTATACTGTTTTAAGACAAGCTGTTATTAGAACATGGGGGTGGGTTCTGCAATGGGAAATCCTTGAAAAAATATTAACTTTTACCCAGGAATGTAATATGATACCCATCAATCTGTGAAATCTTTATGTTGTGCTTTATTTAAAAGGTGAAGAAAATTTTAAATATAATGTTCTTGAAAGAAAGATTTTTAGGGTAAGACATTTTCTTTTAGTGAGAAATAAAATACAAGAGAATTCATCTCAAAGTTCACACATAGCTTATTTTTTAAAACAGAAAAAAATAATAGAAATAAACTAGTCTCTTCACCCATCACATCCATCCATAAAGAGAATTTCATTTTCAGTAATGTCGACATTTTGACAGCCTGACATGCATAATGAAAGACAGCCCAAACTGTGATGAGGTACAATAGATTAATGTTAAGAAAAAGAGAAAGAATCCATTTGTTTTCTTGTCCAAGATAAAATACAGTGTCAGAATAAGAGCCATACAATGGATAAATGAATATGAAGAAGACTCTTACCTGTGCCCCAGCCAGTCTAATAAGCATGCAGTAACAAGTTACAGTACAGTGCTGCTGGAAGAGTTGTAAGAACACAGAATAAGATGCTCTGTGAGGCAAACACAAAAGGGAGAGAGTGCTGAGAGAGGAGGAAAAATTAAAACAAAACCCTCTGGCAATCTATGACAAGCCCTACTGGAGCCTGAGACAAAAGGAAAAATGTGTATCCTTAGATTCTCTCATCTAAACATGCTCCCATATTTTGAAACAAGTGGGAAAAAGCCCAGCCAGTAAATGTGGCTAGTTTTGATGCCCAACCAAGTTCTCTGATCAGCTTGCGTATGGGTCATGTCCACATAGCACCCCTAGGAAGGACTCAGTGGCCTCAGAACCACAGGCTGTTTTAACTGACAATAATTTAGGGTCATAAAAACAAGTACCAACTGTCCTTACTTGAAAGATTGCTATCTGTTTTTCATTAACTTTTGATATTTTAAAATATTGATTTAAAACATTACTTTTAATACTGATAAAGACTAAAGAAAGTTCCATGGCTATAAATAAACTTAGGTGATACGGATAAACCTATTATGAAAAAAATATCATTTTATAGCTGTGTTTCTCAGGTGTGCTACCCTAAAGGTAAATTTTCAAGTTCTAGAGGGTATAAAGTACCTCAAAAATATGGAGAATGTTTAAATTTAAAAGCAACTTATTATAGCAAAAGATACATTGCCCAAAATGGTGGGATTAGTGTGTTTTAAGCAAGGGAGAATACTCTGAATATCTTGAGGGGAATTTATGGCAATGTGTCTCATACTCTAACAAAGCTTTTAAATTTAATCATTCACTGTATACTTTGATCACATGGAGATAGACAAATGTTTATGATAATTTTTGTCAAACAAAAATATTATGGTATATCCTCATCTACCTTATTCACAGGATTTGGTATCATATTACTCCTACCTGTTCTCCAAAATCCAATGACCAGAAAGGGGAATGCTTTGAACCAATCCAAGACACTGATGTGGGAGTCAGCACTGAAAATATGTGTGTGAAGTGCTTTGCATCTAAGCTGTAGATGTGGCCTGTCCTAAAGCATCTGCTAAGGGCTGCAGAAGGAGCGCACATGACTTGAAGGGAGGCCATAGCCCTGCAATGGGAAGATGTGGGCACATTTTCTGCGCTGTTACCAAGCCTATCAGCCGCATTCCCAGTGCTATGAGCTCAAGGATCACATGTACTTTTCTCACACTATCTTTTGGACTTTTCTAAGAATGTCCTTATTCTCTTTAAGCATCTAGGACAAAATATTCCTGTAATAAACAGAGCGGTCGTCAGCCCTTTCTCTTGTGTCACGAGTCTTCTTTCATCAGCAGTCAGCCCCAGTATCAGTCGGGGAGCTGCACACTGTGGGAACCACAACAGCACAGCTAGAGACAGAAGGAAGAAGACTTCCACCACGTCGGCCTCAGATAGTGACAAGAACAATGGGAGAAGACTCTGAAGCCAGGAGTAGTATTCTGAGGCGGTCTAATGGCAATGTGGCTTTTACTCTAATAAAAATTTAAATTTAAACATTCACTACCTTTTTAAACCATACTGCTTATGTACTTTTGTTAATGATTAACATTCAGATTAAAAATTTTATTTATTTCATTTCCCCTCTTAGTATAGACCAAACCCCACTCCTACTAATAGTATGATTTTAGAGAAAAAATATTTTATTATTTTTACTTTAAGTAATCATCTTTTAATTCAACATTAGACATTTTATATTTATCATATAGCTATCATTTCCAAAACTGTCCATGTATAAATTTAAGTTTCCAGGGCTGGGGATATAGCTCAGTTGAATAAGCGCTTACCTGGCAAGTGCAAGGTCCTGAGTTCGATCCCCGGTAGCACAAAAAAAAAAAAAAACATTTAAGTTTCCATGTAGTTACCACGCAAAAAGCTCTCTATGTAGGAATTTAAGTTTCCATCTGATGTCACTTTATTTCGGTGTAAAGAACTCCTTTCTATTTTATTTTTATTTTACTGTTTACTGGGAACCAAACTCAGGACCTTGCACTTCCCAGACAGGCACTGTGCCACTGATCTATATCCATAGCCCTAAAAACTCCTTCTAATATTTCTTTTAATGACAGATCTGTTCACCCCTGTCAAAATTTGCCTTAAAAGTCTTTATTTCACTCTTATTTTTAAGAAAAAATTTCCCAAGTACAGAATTCTACATCAGCAGTTTCTTTTTTAAGAGAATAAAAATTAACAAAATAACAATGACATGGACAAAAACAAAACAAAGCAAAAACAATAAAAATGATACAAGGGTTTCAAAACCAAATGATAGGGATTAACAGTGGTTGTTATATCCCATATTGTTGTCTTCAACGGTACTGCTGATGTTTAACAGTTTCTTGAAAGGAACAGTTAATGCTTAAATTTTTTGACAAATTTTGCATGCATATATCTGGTAGTCTGAACAACTAATTTAAAGACAGTAATATGCAATGTCACAACCATTGGTGAATTCCTACCATTTTGCTAGTGAAGCTCTGCATTGTTTCTAATGTTTTTATTTATTATTATTTTTTAGTCTCTTTAATAGTTTGATCAATCTTGCATTCTTACATCTGCTGGCAGTTTGATTTTGAACATCACTATGAAGATATTTTTCCAATTAATTCTGGTTTACATAGTTTATGTTGAGAAATATATGGGTATTCTCCTTTTATGTCACTTATTGGGTTTTTTTTTCATTTTTTTAATTTTTTTTTAAATAAAAGTACAAAAACATATTAACAAACAGACACCAATTAGCATAAAAAAATAGTACAATCACAACTGATCTATAGACAAGGTGACATGGTCTCAACAGTGGTTATTGCTTTATCCACTGATATCTTCGAAGTATAAATATATGAACCCATATACAGACATGCAAAATTGGTGAGACAATCCTCTCAACAACAGAAAAACACAAAAACCAAACATCCACAGACAGAAAACAAAACAGGCAAACAACAACAACAACAACAAAAACACCAATAGTTGTTGCTTTGCATATTGATATCTTCGAAGTGTGTGTTCAGGATAATACATACAGACATACAATATTGATCAAATAACCCGTCATCAATTATTCCTTAGCATTAAGTGATATAATACAATAGTAGAACCATGTTAGCCCTCCTGCATATATGTATATTCATATACACATACATACATTTCTGTCTCTTTCTTTTCCCCTTTCCCTCGTCCCGTCTGTTCTTTGTTTTTGAACAGATTTCCTTCATGTCTCTTAGTTTATATTCCCACGCTCGGGTTCTTACACCAGTGATACAATGCGTTGCCTGCACATGTATCGCTGATTTATTTCACTTATGAGTATGGACTCCAGTTTTGACCACTTGCCTACAAAGTTCTCAAAATTGTCTTTCTTTATAGCTGAATAATATTCCATTATATAAAAATGCCACAATTTTTTAATCCAGTCTTCTGTGGATGGGCACTTGGGTTGCTTCCACATTTTAGCTATTACAAATTGCGCTGCTATAAACATGGGTGCACATATATCAGAGTGATATGATGTTTTCAGATCTTCTGGGAAAATACCCAGAAGAGG
>PVLD010030055.1:0-17305 GCA_004027595.1 Dinomys branickii
AGGCAACAGATATAGGCAGCCATAAAAATTTGGGATGATGTACATGTATAAAATACTGCAAAGGTGCTGGCCTAGGACAGATAACTGAGCAGCTGCTCAGATATGGGTCCTGGGAAAGGGGTGGAGGAAACAGCTTTGATTCCTGACCCCAGTGGCTTGTCCTATTGTGGTGCAGGTGTTTGTTCTTTGTTCTGAAATATACATGAAATCCATACACTATTCCTTTAAAGCGTCAGTGGCTACAGTGGGAGTGTGCCTCTCCCTTTTAACCCTTTATTCTATTTGGCCTCCGCATGACACTTTACCACACCACCCCTATCTCTCTGACAGCCGCTCCCTTCCCGCCTCTCTAGCGAAAGGCCCGCTGTCTTCGTCTTCTGCCGCACGTCTCTGCGGTCTCCGTGAGGGCTGTACGTGCTCTGCCATATTTCAGTGTTCGGGGCGCGGGAGTTACTCTGGCCTTGTCCTGCTCCTCAAGAGAACTTTTGGTTCCCGTGTCCTCAGCTCCACCCTACCTGGAACCTCTCACAGTATCTCTTACTCTGTCCAACTAACACGTTTGCTTCGAAAATCAAGTTTGCATTTGTTAAAATGATCACTCAGTTATTAGTCACAGGACTTTACACTTTTCACTTGGAAGGATGGCTGTGATGATATTCCTAGTACTACACTATGTAAACATGTAATGGCAATTCTTCAGCAAGTTCCTCATAAAGATGCTTAGGTAAAAGAATCTAGAGCAATGCAATAATAAAAGTTGGTTGAAGTTTCTGTTTAAATCTGTTGAAAAGGCTTTGGTTATGTGCAGCAATCTTATAATTTCATTTTCTAGGGAAAATTATGAAGTCAAATAAAACTATTAGAACTGAATTCAGCTATACATTGGGAAAAATCACTCTGTGTGTGTGTGTGTGTGTGTGTGTGTGTGTGTAAAATAAATGAAGGGACCAGGAATTAATCGCTATCAAGTACTACAAAGAACTTTAAGGTCATAACATCTCATCATTTCATTTTATAGAGGAAACAGGGAAGCAGAAAACCTGTGGTCTCCCCACAGCAGAGCAGCTCACTTGTGGCAGAGATGAGCAGGCACAAGATCACCTGACTCCACACCCAGTGCTCCTAGTATGCCAGGGCTCATCAGCTGTCCCCAGACATATCAGGAGCAAAATTGTGAGAGCAGTTGAGTGCTGGAGAAGACCCAGTCAGTAAGGCATCCATCCTCTCAGCAGGTCTCCCTCCATCAGCCCACCTCCTTCCCCTGAGCCTCCTGCACAGGGCAGACAGGAAGCAGATGTTCTCCAGCAGGAGTATGAAGAGCCAAACTTCTCTTTGCTGAGCTGGGGAGGACTCAGCCTGCTCTCTGGAGTAGTACAGACAGCTGCTGAGATGTGGCAAAGCTCTGATCTGTGATCTTTAAGTCCCAGGGTAAGGAAATCACCCCATGCAGACAAATAAGGTGAACTTTAAGTTACACTTGATGATTCAAACCCAGGTGTGAAATATGTTAAAATTAGAAAAAGTGGTGACAGACAAGAGGTTAATATCAAATATGCCAAACTGTCTCATTAAAAACTGCTCTAAAGTACTGCATTTAAATATGGTGAGGCTATTTTTTCAATACTTCCAATTTTTTTAAAGATGTATGTATGTCTGAGCAAACATGTATCTCTGTGGAGATATATATACTATGTTTACATACACACATATTTACTAAGAGAGAGAAAGAGATAGCGTCACAGACAGTGACAGAGAGCCAGAGAAACAGAGAAGGCAAACTAAAGTAAATGCTGGAGCCTTAACAGAGAACCTCATCTAACTTAAGAAAAATAAAACCTGAGCACAGACTACTTAGTGATAGCATTTCCAAATTATAAGTTCAGGGTTTGTTTGTCTGTTTTTTAGACAGGGTCTCACCATGTATGTAGTTCAGGCTGGTCTGGAACTCACTATGTAACCCAGGTTGGCCTCAAACTTGCAGCAATCCTCCTGCCTCAGCCTTCTGAGTGCTGGTATTACAGCTTAGCTTTTTTTGAAGAACAAAACAAATCTTTTAAAAAACATAGGAAAGGGCTGGGGATATAGCTCAGTGGAATAAGTGCTTGCCTAGCAAGCGCAGGGTCCTGAGTTCGATCCCCAGTACCACAAAAAAAAAAAAAATAGGAAAGTTTTAAAGCAAGGAAAGTCCCTCTCTCCCTCTCTCTCTCTCTCATTTTACAGTCAATCTTCAGACCCAAGGGCAAATTTCTTCTCACAAAGTCACTTCTCAAGTCCAGCCAGATCCTCGTGCCCAGCCTCGTTCCCCGCACAGCACCCCCAGAGTGGCCTTACCCAGCTCTCTGCAGTAAATCCTGACTTCCCAGCTCTCCCCTTGGCTGCTCCTTTCCTACTTCCCAGGTGGTCAGGGCTCCTTAAGTTGTGCCTTATACCCTCTATCTTTTCATGTTCTGCCTTTTCTTACGGCCTAAGATCTACTTCATGGAGCCCTTTCCTCACAGCCACCTGCTCAGCCCAGCGCTCCAAACCCAGCAGATCCATCTCAACAGGACCTGCCAACTGCCCCTCACTCTGGCAGACACTGACCCACAATGAAAACAGTATAGTTTTCTCACACGTCAGAAGTGTTCTTACAGATTTCAGGAAGTTTCCTGTAACAGGGGCAATTTCAAAGCCCAACAGCATGTCCCTACCGCCCAAGTTCACCAGTCTTTAGGCTCAAGAAAGCAAGTGATTCATTCATCTGCTGTATTTTTAATATCTTTACCTCTTGTCAGTGCACTGCTCTGTTCATAAGCTGAAAAGTGTTTTGGATCAAATGTCTGCTCCTCAAACCTGCCACTTTGGGCAGGTTTTCCCTAGTACCTCGGGGTGCTCATCTGAACAATTTCAAGAGTTCTCCACTAGGGCCATTCTCTTAAAATGCACTGTGCTGCACTCTCATTTAGTACATTTTCTCTAACAAGAACACTTCGCCTCCTCTAGGTTGAGTGGACTCAGGTGGGGAAAGAAGAGGACATTGCGTCTCTTCACTCTGACTCCTGCTAGAACACAGCACTAGCACACTGCTCTGTTGGGCTTAGCATCTGTTCACCGGGTGGAAGGTAAGCCCCAAGGAGGGCAGGCCTTTATCCTTGGTCTCTGGTTCATCATGCTGGCCTACAAAAGTGCCTGGCACAAAGTGTAAGTTCAATACATATTTGTTGAATTTATTAAGTAAGTTTAATTTCCTGCTATAAAAGCTCCTACTGAATGTGTTGACACTTAGTGCATTTTGAATTGAAAAGTACCTCACGAGCTTTGAAGACTACAAGTAAGGTGAACATCCCACTCTACACTAGTATTTTGAATGACTTGTGCTCCAAATTGAATCGAATCAGGCTCAAGATCCTCACAGACAAGTTTTTGAAGTACAATAAAAGTCTTCCTTTTGGATTTCTTTTCCTTCCATTCTTTCCAACAACATAAAGTTATGAAGAGCTATAAAGAGTTATAAAGTTCCAAAAAATAAAAGCAGGTTTGATATTTCACTGTGGTCACTCCCTTGATTTATGAAGGAAATGACTCTGTCCACAGTTCTGTCTTCATCTCATGCTAACCTGTGGAGGCCCTCACTGAAGCTCCCAAGGTGACAAGATTTAATACCCATCTACACATGCATCCGCGTGGTCATTTCCACATGAGATTCCAGAATCCACAGAACCAACACTCTTCCTTGGGATCAGATCTCCACCATTAACTGAAAATACAAACTGATTCTTCTCCGTCAGTCTCAGGTACCCACCACCCCAGAATTTCTTTCAGTTTTCACTTAAATCTTCTGCCTTCAAACAAACAAAAGTCACTCTTACTTTGTTGCTCTCCCCTAGAACAGTATAGAATAGCCTGTTCTGTGGGCTGACATGTCTCTAGTCCTAGAAACATAAAAGGGCATTATTTGTGCTTCTCAGGACTTCTTGATGGTGGTAGAGTGCAAGATTCAGCTACAACTGGGTTCTTTTGCTTCTGATATAAACCTCAAAACAACAATGGCCTAAAAAGATAAACTTCTCTCTCTTAAAAGAAGTCTGCAGCTAGCACCCAGAGTTCACATGTAGGCTTCTGTCTCAGCGTTCCCCAAACCTAGGATACCACCTTTAGTGCTCTCAAGCCAACTGCTCATGCACTGGCCATATACTAATAAGCAGAAAGGAAAAGGTTAAGGTGTGCGTGCTAGATGCCTTCTCGGAGTCCCTGGGGTATTAGACTCTCCATTAAAGTAGACAGTGACACCACCAGAGAAGTTACAGGGAAGCTAAGAAATGGTCTCAAACTCTTGTGGCCATACTGGATGCTGTGAAGGACAACTTGTACTACAGAGGGTGAACACTGATTCCGCTTTTTCATGATAAGTTGGCAGGAGTGAAACACAAAACTCAAAAATTTCTCAATAGGTCATCAAATTGTGTCAAAATGTCAATAAATAATTCATTCTCTCAAGTTTAAAATCCGCTTTAAGCTTCAGTGGCTACTTAACCCACACTTTAGATCAAGGTTAGGGAAAAAGACGAAGTCGTCGTCAGCATCTTCTCATAATTCTCTTGTCACCCGACCTGGTCTCAGGTAGATGAACAAATATCCATGAGGAATACAATGGTAAAAGAATGCGGTGTAGGAGAAGCAAACTCTAAAGTCGAGTCGATCTCAATTCCGTAAGGGAGGGGAGTGAGGTGCTGAAGTAACGGAGATGTTATCTTGTCGTCACCTCTGTCCTCACCAAATTACATGCTTGAAGAATTTGCCTTGCTGGTTTATAGTCTCCCTAACCTTCCATGTGGCCAGCATATAACTTCGCTGCACTAAGCTGAAAATGGATAATAATATAAATAGACATAGGAATGTTTGTGAAAAGACAAAACACAATTTAAAACATTTTACAATTACCGATATTATAGAAAGCAGTGTTGTATGAAAAGTTCATGCACCCAGGTTCTGTAACTATTTTAGTAGTTATTTTTATTTGACCTGTTTGATGTATCGTATGAAAATGTACATTACTCTACCACATTTCCTCTTTCAGGTTCTAGTGACAAAAGTGTTTGTATAGGAGATTGTTCTTTTTTGTAGTACTAGTGACTGAATTCAGGGCCTTGAGCATATTAGGCAAGCAGTCTATCACTGATCTATATCATAAAGCCATTTATTTATTTACTCATTCACTCATGAATTACTAAATACCCCAAGCTGTGCTCAAATTTCTGAACCTCCTGGTTCAGCCTCCTGAGATTATATGCATGTACCACCACACCTAAGCCAGGAAACACCTTTTTTGTATGGTTTCTAGTCTCACACAATAAATATACTAGATCAAGGAATCTTTGTAATTTGAGGAAAAAAAAAAAAGACTGGAAATGGCACCGAGATAATCAGCCAGACTCTATGGCATCAGATAAGCTGTCCATAAAGCTCCCACAGGCAGCGCCGATTGGAAGCATCCACCACCAATCGCACAGGGCACCATCTTCTATGGCGGGACGAGGCCTTCTCTGCCTCGACTCAAGCCTGCTAAGCTGATCCACATCCCTTTTCACAGCTGGGCAGAACTGTGCTCACACAGCCTTTGAAAGGCCTGTGACTCATCAGGAAATAAGCAGCCTGACTCAAGAGGATGTTCCAACTGCTGTAAAAACACGCCAATCACACATATCCTTCATGAAAAGTTCTCATAAATGTCTTTTTAAAAGTCACAGTGTGACTGAAATTAAAATCTGCACCCTATCACTAAACCGGACAGAGAGCTAGCTTTCACTTCTGGCCTGTAATTCACGGGATTAGTAAACTGTATCTCTGGGCCTCAGGAATATGCAACAGGGAAACTGGCAAAGCACAGGGACTCAGAAGAAGTGAGAGGATCAAGTGGAGACGAGGAGGAGAAGAGAAGAGCAGGTGCCAGGACGCTGCCGTGCAGACAGCAGAGTGTATCACGGGAACGGAATGAAGAGCCTCGTAAGAGGAACGTGAAGGGCAGACGGAGGGCAGAGCAAGACAGTCTGGAGGAGCTGCAGGGTCGGTTGGGCTTCTCCAGTTGTGAGACAGAAATCTGTTCTGCTCACTGTCAAAACAGGGTTGAGTGGGGTTTTCTAGTACATCAAACTTGAAGGATGTTCCTAGGACTTAGTGCCCCCAGGGTCCCCGGTCATCTAAGAAGAGCAGTTGTGGTGGACACAGATGCAGCAGCCTGAGGGGACACTGAGAAGCAGGGTGAGAAAAGCCTCAGAAACAAACTACCTTTGGGAAGTCTGACTGGAAGTGGAGAGTGTCAGGGCCAAAGCGGGTCCAGGACACGGAGGCCGGCCAGAGGCTCTTTCTCTGATTAGTAAGGCTGAAGTGCATTGCAAAGCCAGTGAAGCACCGAGGATGCGAGAGAGAAGGGATGATGGTGAACCGCGTGGAAGAACCGCCGTTAGCAGGAGGGAGCAGGTCCTCTACGGCAAGCTGGGGTGAGGCGGGAGGGTGCAGCCGGAGGGAGAGTCGTCTGTGGTGGTGGCAAGCAGGCTCATTCCCAAAGATGGCTCCTCGTTTCTTTCCAGAGTGGGGCGTTTGCTGAGACTGGAGGAGGGGGAAGTAAGTAAAAACGGCTAGAAAAATTTGAAGAAAGAAAATATTTCTAAACGTCATTGTGGAAAATAGGAGAACGAGGCAGAAGAAACAATAGAACAGCAGGCAAGGCCGAGGGCCACCGAAGAGGCCAGCGTCCGGCTCCTGGACGCTGGGGGTGTGCCGCTGCACCCCAAGGCGGTTGGCGGCCAGGAACCGACCTGCTTTGTGTTAGCTGTAAACACAGAGCGGCTGCTGGGCACACCCTCAGAGCTTCTTTATTCTCAAGACTGCAGGGCCGAGGACGCTGCGACTCTCCGCTTGCTGCTTGGTTTCTTACCTTCGAAACTCAGCAAGTTCCCTAACATTTAAACCTGTTATTAAGAAGTGTGGAGCCAACACTGCAGGCCACGACGGCACAGTGCACAGGTCTTAGTGACACGTATTTGGCCGGATGTGTCGCCTTGAATTCATCGTACTGATTTATTTGTATTTTTTTTCAAATTTATGCATTATTTTATTTCACCGATGAATATGTTTTAGCCACTTTAGGTTCTTTGTGTAAAGGAAGGCACAAATAATTGATAATAACAGAATCAAAAGTAGCATTTCAAAATTACTTAAACATAAAAATATAACCCTTGTATAGTTATGGAAGTCTGTATATATAAAAGGATGTAAACACTGAAGCAAGAAATGTGAAACTTGGCTGAGTTTCTATTCTTTTTGTAGAAAAGGAAAGCACACTTACCAACTTATTGGTTTACTGCTTTTATAGCAAGAAAAATTACAATACAAGCTAATTTTAATTAGTTCTTTTTAAAAAAACTAAATTTAAGTGTCTTATATCACTAAAGTTAATATTTCCAGTGTACTTCACACTAAGTAATATCAGTGCTTCCCTTAACGTTGATTTTAAAATATCTGTGCTGGTGATGTAGTGCGTGATAGAGAACATGCTTAGCATGCGCAAGGCCCTGTGCATAATGGCCGGTACTGCAACCAGTCAATCAATCAATCAGAAGACAACCAAGACAGTATAAGAGTTCTGAAGATAGACTCACATCTTCATCCCTGTCTGCCCACACAACTACGTGCGATCCCCCATTCACAGATTGCCTTAACATTGTTATAAAACCTCAGCAAAAACATGGAAAATGCTTAAAACAGAACCAAGTATATAATTAGCATTATGCAAGGCTTGGTTAACATGGGTCTTCATCTTCTAATATCCACTATCTTCATCCTCTAAAAGATGTAGAAAAGACATCTCTAAAAAGATCTTTGCTGGGATTTCTCTCAAATGCCACCAGCAGCTTGACAAACTGTAGGTAACAGATCTGGCTCTAGGGATTCTGACAGATTGGTGATACTGGTCCTCTGGCTTTAAGGACATCCTGTTGGCACCATCATAACAAGCAATGCAGACCTTCCTCTGTGAAGAGCGGTCCGACTGGCCTATGGGCCAGGGCATTCTTAAAAGCCATCAAGAAAAGGTGAGGGAGCCTCTATTCCATTCCCTGCTGTTCCAACTTTCACTGCAAGTGACACAAGCAAGTAAACTAGTAAATCTCAGCAAGGCCTTCACTGTCTTGCTGGTCAGGTCTGTGTCCTGAGTCCTGGGGGAGCTCTGAAGAACCTTCCAGCCAACTTCCAAATATCACACTGTTCCCGCAGCAAGGTCCTTTCCAGTCCCTCAGGGAGTCATCCAAAACTCTCTGTTTCCTCTATGCATGTCAGGAGTATGCATAATTAAAAGGCAAGCAACTTAAAAATAATAATAATAATAAAGTTACAGTAATTAAAAGGTAAACAAAAAAGAAAACAGCGAAGAAAAACTGGCATCAGATGAACTGAAGTCCTCTCCTCTTTGGTTCTCCCATTCAGTAACCTATGGCTTTGCTGCCACATTCCTTACACTCTGAGGACCGCACCAGTTTCCTTCGCTGTGAAATGGAGGTCACAGTTAACAGAGATACGTTGACCCTGTTCCATGAGCCAGCCCCTGGGTCATCTTGGTGTGATGGCCTCCCACAGGAATCTGGGACCAAACCTTCTTGGAAATCCCAACTAGGCACAGGGACCCACAGTGTGCTCCTTATTGACTGCACAGACCCCAGGGAACACGGGGGTGCCCACTAAAACATCTGCTGATATAAACTGTCTTGCTGCTCTCCCAGGAGTCTAAATTCTGATATTTAGCTTATAGCACAGGGCTTTGGGAGAATATAAGGAAGAAGAAACATGTCTGGTGATAAGGTTAATGGTTCTATTTGATTATTACACTAAATCACAATAAGAATATGGAGGAAATAGAATGCTTTATTGAGGGACAACACAAAGTTAGTTGTTAAGGATTTGATCAGTGATACCTCTAGGAATGAGAGCCTCTCACGAATAGTGAGGACAGTGACAACCTCAGGGCCTTTACATTTATGTGATAAAGTTTTTTCTCACCGACAAACTTCTTAAAAGCTACAAACGCAATCAATTTCTAGACAGTTATTTTTCCAGTCCTTGTTGTTTGAAAATGAGTACATTTTACCTTGAGTGGTACACCAGCACTGAAAGATTTGTTAACGCCTTTTACTTATATTTAATTTTGGAAGGCTATATTTCTTTTTACATTTGTCAAGATTTTATTTTGTACCAAATTTGGTCAACCAAAGAACTGTTAGAATAGTTTGGGGTTAATTAAAATTTGGATAATGCCAAACAAATCCAGTTGTATCTATTATCTTTCATTGTACAAGGTGAAAGATCCAATCTTTGTGTTATTCTTGAGAACAAAACATTTCTTTTCCCTACCCATTACTGGATTGATAGCTAAAGCACTTACAACACAAGAGATTAACAAGAGAAAGCATAACAAAAGCGTTGACTATGTTTTACATGACAGGAGAGACTCTAGAAATGACGATTTGAGAAGCCTGTGTATTTTTAATCTCAAATCTGATAAAGAAGTGGACAGATATGAAGAAGTATGACTAGAGAAATGGGATATGAGAGATGTTTCTTAAATAAATAATCTTACTCTTGTCAGTTTTCCCAAAGTAGCCACTCCATTTCAAATTCTTATTAGTAAAGTTATACCCCCCACCACTACCACTTGCACTGGGAATTAAACATAGGACATTTCCATTGAGCTATATAACAAAAACAAAACAAAAAACAAAGAGGGTCACTCAATAACTCAAATAAGTTGTCCTTGCTGGGCTCAGACTTGTAATCCTCCTACCTCAGCCTCACAGAGTGCTCAGATTACAAGCAAGCTAGGTTATATTTTCTGAAGGATACACACAAGAATATAGATATACAAGTCATAGTATTTCAGTTCATCAGTAAAAGAGCCAGTGAAAAATTTACTAACTTTGGTCAAAAGCAAAAATACTACCAGTGCATATTTCAGATCAAAATCTGCAGCCCCTAACAAACACAGTACATAGAAAGAAAATCTCTCTAGAAGAAAACTTCTTTTTGTTGTTTTGTTTTTATGTGCACTAAGTAAGGATTGAACCCATGGTGTATGAAAAACATCCATTTTACCAGTGAGCTACATCCTCAGCTGCACAAAATACCATTTCTTTACAAAGACAAGAAAAATGTGCACCAAGGAAATTTGTCACAATGCTATCAATCTAATGAGCATTTCTAAAATCATTAGATCCTGGGACCTGCTTAGAGAAAATTTATCAGATCTCTGTCTTCTGCCCTATAATATCTTTTTAAGATGTAAACAGTACATGGACATCCAGGCAGTCTAGGTGAGAGTAGCAAATCAATGCTCCCATAACCAATGGAACAAAAGTTAAGGGAAACTTCACAGTGCTAATGGGTTTCACTAAATACCCCAAGCCAAGTTCAAAGCTAAATTTATCTCCTGGCCATGGGCAGGCTTGTGTTTAGTAGGTTTAGTAGGTGAAGGCTAATTTACAGGGTCTCAGGTATGTATATGATTACTAAGATAAGGTCTCAGTTCATGAATTTTATAGATTAGATAGATAGATGATAGATAGATAGATAGATAGATAGATGTTAAACAAGACTCAGTAAAAACTGCAGCTGATAAGAGCCATATCTAAAGACCACTAAACAATACCAAGCTAGGTTTATTGACTTGCAGCAGCAGATTGAGCTGTGAAACTTCTCAGAAGGCAGGAGCTAAAGACAGGCCGTGTAAGGTAGGGAAGGACAGGGCCCCGAGCTCCAGTCACCTTCCGAGAGCCTCATCTGTGAACCCATGAGCCTTTGGGGGATGTTGCAGATGCAAACCCAAACAGCTGAGCAAGCAGCTGATAGCAGAAACCTAATCTGGTTTCCTTTCTCCAAAAATACAACAGAGAAGAAAAATCACCACCAAAAATTCTTCCATCAGGCTCAGCTGTCATTGCAGGTGGTTTTTACAAGAAACCCCATTTACAAGTCTTGCTTGCAGTCAGAAAGTGGACTAGAATTCAGTGGTAGTGAGGCTGCAGCATGAGGGGCCAGGGATAGCTCAGTGGCATAAGCACTTGCCTGGCAAGCCTGAGGTCATGAGTTCGATTCTCAATACCAACAAAAAGAAGCTGTAGTGTGCATGGTGCTATCTGCTATCTCTGAAAGCTCCAAAAGGTTTGCCATCACTGGACTAGAACCTGCTACCACAGTGTGAATAAAAGCAATGTGTATCCCTTCTAAGGTTTGGATTTTAGAATGAGAAATGAGTCCAGAGCACTGTGTATCATGCTGGTGCATATATTTGTGGCCTTCTCTACCTGCTGATTAATGCAAAGGACTTTGAGATTCCAGAATCTGGTAGAACTACAGGGTGAGAGGTCCTGGGCCTCTAAACTGCCATGTGGAGGGAAGCAAAGCTGTCTACTGAGGAGGAAACTCATCGCATCACACAGCTGAAACTAAGGACTTAATTTGTTGCAACAGCTATGACCATAACCAAAAGTTAAAGTGACTAATTGGAATACACATAATTATAAATCTCTCCCTAATAATTTGGGGCAAGATCTAAAATCATATACTCAAGAGCAAATATTAAGACATTCTGAGTATGCTTTATATGTGATTATTATAATCTGCTGATGCTAACAATGTGATTCTTATGGACAAACGATTTGTTATTTTTTTACCCCCCAAACACTTGAGAGTTAGGATGAATTCCTGGATATAATAGTAGGTTATCCAGAAAAATAACCGGCAGGTAATACTGACTTCCTTAATGAGGAAGGGTGGATATATAATTTGCTTCTAACTGTCCAATTCACACTCTCTTCCTAGTTCCAAAGGTATTTCCCTTCAATCTTTTCCAACAATCAATAATGTGTCCATGAACTATCATAGAAATACATGAGAGCAGGTTTGCTTCAGAAAGCGCATAGTCTGCTTTATTTTGTCTGATATTTGCTAATGTTTATCAGAATGGAGTAACTTTTGGACATAACTCTACTTAACAATACGATATCCCTCCTGTCAGTTTTCTGTTTGCACCTTTTTTCTTTTTAAGCCTATATTTATTTTAAGCCTGGGCTCTGAGAACCCTCTGATCATATTCCCCCAATCAAACATCTTCCTCAGTATCTAATCTTACTAGTTCTCTAGGCTTCATGTCAACCACTAAACTTCAAACAATCATATAAAATATTGAATTCCCTGAGGTAGTCCTTTGAGAGGTAAACACTGATTGGACTGAGCCCCTTCCTTCATAAATATGCATTTGAGACACTTTGCAGTTTTCAAACAGATAAAAATGATTTCTTCACATTAAGCAATAGAAAGCTTAGGCAAAGTAGAATTCTTGTTCATTTGAAAAAGGATTAAACATATAGAAGAATTTGAGATGATATGTAAGTGCAAAGTAGTTTATTATTCTTCGTGTTGTATGTGAGTTCATAAAGAAATTTAAGGTGGAAGCTTTTATATGTTCAAGTGGATATCAGTCAATTTACTGGAAATTCATGGATGTTCTATGAATTAGAAGGCAGCAGAACATCACAAAAAAGTGTGAAGACCAATATATGAAAATATCTATTCACATTATTTCCTGGCAAAGAAAAAGGAGGCACTGATAACAGAGGCAAACAGTATTAACTTACCATAGGCTTCCTTTCATTCCCACAGGTAAAATAATACACAGCCTTCTTCTGTTTCCCTCTGCTGAATGTAAGTGCAATTTTATACGCATTTTGAGTTGCTTCTGTGGAAAGACTGTGGAAACTGAAAGATGGGGGAGTTCTGTTCTCAGACTTCCAGAGGCTACTGGCTCAGAGAATTGATTTAGTAAAATGAATTAGATTTGGGTTGATGAAGAAGTTCTGGGGATAGTTAAAATGGTATATTTTATGTTTTTTATATATATATATATATATATATATATATATATATTATCACACAGAGACACACACAAAAAGAGAAATTCTCTCTTCTACTTCTGTCAGGGGAAAAATAAATGCGAGTAAATCAACCAGCACCAGCACCATTCCCAGATGAAAAAAGAACTAGAAGCTGAGTGCGTGACCCTTACTCAGGTCGCTGCCGCCCAAGCAGATGGTAAGGCCTTGGGTGCACCTCAGCACTGCCACCAGCAGGATAAGGTGAAGTTAGAGTCACATCAGCAGATGAGCACCTTTCTGGAAATGTGCATGACTACAGCATCTCTGAGAAAACGTCACACTTTTGAGAAGTGTGCCCCTCACAGCACAATGAGGGGACATGGTTGGAGCACCCCTCCTCCTGCCCAGTGTTGGTGTGCTCCTTGAGTGCTGATGTGGTGGGGAGGGGGCTGTGCAGAGGTGAGGCTCTGTGTAAGGCCTTGTGTCTCTGCACCGTGACTTCAAAAGAGGGAAAGGTAGTTCTCACGGGAGCCTGCTTAGTTCCTGCAGGATGACTGCAGTGGCCTGAACCTGGCCCCGGTAGCACGCTCCAGCTTCTGTGTGACATAAATCCTTCCCGGCACTCCCACCCTTCCCATCTGCTTTAACACGATATAGCCGAACAGAAGCTCACACAAGAACCTGTGCCATATTGTTTGGGCTTTCACCCTTTAAAACTACAAGCTTAAAGAAACCTTGTTTCTTTATAAAGTTAGCTAGCCTCAGGTATTTCATTGTAGTAACATAAAATGAGCTAGTATAACAGCTAATTCAATAAAGGTAGCAGCTGGTCTCCTGCTCTCACAAAAGGCCAGGTTCACGGGCAAGAAACCAGCACAGCCACAAAAGTTCCGTGTTCAGAATGGCTTTAATATATTTTCAGCGAAAGATTCCAAATAAATATTTTACCAGAGGCCCAGGAATCAGGCAAGTGGTCAGGCCAGCAGGGGTAGGGGATACGCAGGCCTTCCCTCCCAGGGCCCTTGTGCAAGGCAGGGAGGATGCAGCATGAAACACTTGCCCAGTTGTGAGAAGACAGAAGAATCTGAAGGTGTGAAGTTCCCCATGGAAGGGCATCGTCTCGCCGCACCGAGAGACCCGGAAATGGGACTGTGGAAGCGTGCGCAGGTGAGGCGGGTTTGGGCGGCACACCATCAGTCCTGCGCTTGAAATGCGTTCTCTTAGGGAGTGGAGCAGGGCAACTTTTATCGCCAAAAACCCTATACGGACATTAAAGTAAGTCAAGTGGCTTGCTGAAGAGTAACAGGACAGGGCTTGTGGAAGGAGAGTCCACTTTGTCCCTGTGCTTTGGAGCTGCTACTTAGACAGGCGCTGGGGCTGATCTTTCTGTCACCCCACCTGCACCAGTGCGAAGTTTCTGCAGTAATGAAGGGCACAGCCTGAGAAACCCCAAACTATGATTTCCATATTCTGTAGTGAAGACTGACCCACAGGGCAAAGGAAGGACTCAAGAGCTCCCCGCTGTGTGCTCAAACAGATTATGTCGTTATTAGACAATTGTCTCTTTACATATAGTTTGAAATGTGTATTATAGATACACATAACTGCTTATGGACGCCAGCCAACTCCCCGGGATATAAATATGACTTTTGTTCCTTATTTTGTTGCCAGTGGCTATTCCTAGATTTCTTATATAAATAATACCTTCCTTAGTAGCATCTTGACCCGCTTCTGTAAGTTTTCAGACACTCTGACTCACACAAACTGTACCCTTTTCATTTCTCAGACTCAGTTATATTTATTTTTAAAATTCAAAAGTGCATCAAAGTCAAATCTTTTCTCTCTATCCCCACCCAAGAACAGGCCAGAACTTTGACCAGACTGACCTAAAAATGGAGAGGTAGGTTGTGTGATCTGAATTCCACTCCTCTCCTTTCCCTTCCTCTACCCAATGCTGTTTCTTCCTCTGTCAGGGTGGGGCTGAGGCAAGAAAAGAACAAAAAATACCCAGTTGACTGGACCAGTTTCCCGCCTGTGCTGAGATGCCAGGAGTAATTGCTGTTCTCACCACCGTGTACACACTGGGGTTAGATGGGGGTGAACGGTGGCTCCAACACAGCCCAAGAGTGAAAAGCTCAGTTCCCTGGTAAAGCAGACATCTCTATAAGGAGTGACAATAGTTTTTTTCTTAAATTGTCCCTTTAAAGAAAAGAATCTGGGGGGGGGGGACTTACACTTGGCCTTAGGAAAATAATGCATCTCCTCGAGAGAAACATGAGAAGGGGAGAATCTCTGTCTTCCTTTTGTACCAACTGTGCAGAAAGAGGGTGTTTGGTGGTCTGTTTCTGAATTTGTTATCATTTTAAGCCCGAGGGAAGGTAGCTGAACCTCCATTCAAGCTTGCTCTGCACTCAGAATGTGGAATGTAGCCATTATTCTAGGGCAGTCTGACAGCTTGTAACAGTTGTGTTACCATTACTGAAAATAAAATAATTATAATTTATTACCTGTTAAATAACAGTAATGGTACACATACAGAATATTTTCATGACACAATAGAGAGAATTTTCATCAAGCCTAGAAAAGTAAGGATTGAGGAAAATTTTCTGGAGGAGAGAATCTTTTATCTAAGTTAAAATTAGAAAGTAGAAATTACCCTACCAAAAACATAGATGTGGGGCAAGATTTCTCAACCTTGGTATTATTAACTCTAGACCAGGTAATTCTTTGCTGTGAATGGCTGTCCATGTGTCCTTGGACTCTTCACACTTTATGACAGTAGAACCCTTCTCCGAGTTATGACAAATAAAAACATCCCCACACACTTCCAACTGTCTCCTGTCCCTGGGTGAAAACAGTGGGGTAGAGTCTTATGAGCAGAGAGAACAGTCATAACCAAAGGTAGCAAACGTGAAATCACGGCTGCTTCTGAAGAGCACACGTAGCTCCATGCCATTGGAGTATAACATGCAATTCAGGAAGTGGAGAGCTGAAACACGGGACCTGGTTGAGGGCCTGCGGAGCACACAGACATGGCGGAATGTCATTCCTATGGTGACGGTGAGGCTCAGAAAGAGAAGGGCATAACTCAATCTGAATTTTAGACAAATGGTAAGAGGACATGGAAAGCAGAATAGAGCTTTAGGTAGCTGGATCGCCCAGGAGCTATGGCAGAAGTCAAGATACAAGCTGGTGAAAAGCTCCTAAACTGGAGGAATGGAAAGAAGGACAGACTGAAAGTAAAACGCATGTAGGAAGTCTGTGTGGACAGTCCCACTGCTATGACAAGAGAACACAGGAGAATGGGCCTCCACATTCCTGGCCTGGGGGGAGGCCAAAAGGCTCAGATGTGCTGAGCTGTCAGAGCTGTCTTGGTGGTTAAGAGTTTAACCTCAATTGTTGAGAATATTCTAAATTTTCTCAGAAAGAACCATCCTGAGAATCTGAGTGACGAAAATGCTTATATTTTTATCCTTATCACCTTCGGTGACTTGTTCAACACACAAAGCATCACAAGCAGGACAGCCATGATTTGTTCATAGTTTAGAATCCTTCTTTTCAAATCCCATTGTAACGTTACTTCAGCAATGGTCAGATTACTAATGAAAATTATCATGTGTTCAGGTTTAACTGCAAATGTCCCCTAAAAGTCTTGTGTTCAGAGGTGGTTTTGATATTATCTCTGAAAAAAAAATTTAAAAATAAATGAGAGAAAGAGACAGAGAAACAGGCAGAAAGTTCAAGGTACTATGAGAGAAGGTGGTGCTTCTTACAAAGAATTTGATAAAAATCACTTTGTGCTACATGGATAATTTTTGTTAGATGAGAATATGCCCACATCTTTGCTTTGATAAATTACAAATTAATTCCAACAGAAACTGATTTCTGACAAAGGAAAACTATGCACCAACAATAGAGATACAGAAGCCAAGCAATATTTCCATAGGATTAATGAGTTCACATCATCAGTATTTTCAATGTTCTATATGGTATAAATCTTCAGGAAGGATCAAACTAATCAAACTTTTCATGGTAAGCAATGCAACAAGTTAAGCTGCCCTTAATGGCCTCTTTTACTACTTTTTCCAATGATCCAGATAGTTTAAAACTAAAAGTCATGAAGGAAATCTGTTCAAAAACAGAGAACGGATGGGACGAAGGAAAGGAGAAAAGAAAAAGACAAAAATGTATGTATGTATGTATAGAGGACTATACATGAATATACATATGTGCAGGAGGGCTAACATGGTTCTACTATTGTATTATATCACTTAATGCTAAGCAATAATCGAAGACAGGATATTAGATTAATAGTGTATATCTGTATGTGTTAGCCTGAACACACACTTCGAAGATAACAATATGTAAAGCAGCAACAAGCGGTGTTTTTTCTTCTGTTGTTGTTGTTG
>PVLD010030056.1:6763-17405 GCA_004027595.1 Dinomys branickii
AAGAAGAAGAAGAAGAAGAAGAAGAAGAAGAAGAAGGAGGAGGAGGAGGAGGAGGAGGAGGAGGAGGAGGAGGAGGAGGAGGAAGAAGAAGAAGAAGAAGAAGAAGAAGAAGAAGAAGAAGAAGAAGAAAAGTAAGAAGGGCCTTATGGTTTGGCTCTATTAGATTATTCTGAGGTGTTTACAGGTAACAACCTTTTCTCTCAGTGAAAAGCTAGGATTTTCCTCTTTCACATGGCAACAAAAGTTTTCTTGTTTTCTCTGTGGAAAATAGAATCTCTGGGTGATGTGGAAAAGAACACTCTGGGGACTTCACTGTGGACAGCGCCTGTCAGCCCCTGGCAAGGGAAATACTGTCCAGCCCAGTGAACTATTGATTCCTGGTGCTCAGTAAACATTAGTTGATGACAATGCTAGTAATAATTGTGATAATAATAGCAGGGAAGATTTTGATTCAAAAGAAATATGTCTGTGTTTATGGGGATGTATAATATATGTCAAATTATATGGAGCTTGAGCAAGATTTTCCTTAGAAATGAGGATGTCACACTTCACAGCCTGTTAAAGAAAGCTTTCAGTTTTTTGTTTTCTATATAAAAATTCTAAAACAACATCGTGTTATCAGTGCTTACATTTACTGTTAATTAGATTAGTAACCATCCCAGAGCTATATAATAGAATGTTTTAGTAAAAGGAATGGAAAATCTGTCCATCTTGATAAAAGAAAAAATGGGGCAGTATGCTGAAATGTAGATTTAAAACTTGTTATCCAGGGCATATATCTCTTCTCAAATCATAAGAGCTTTTAAATTTTCACATGTGCTGGATTTATGCTTGAATTTTCACAATCACTGTTGCTTCCTTCCAAGCTCTGTAAGCCACAGATATGATAGACAGTTTTTGTATGTAGTTGCAAAATTTCTATTTGTTAAGAAGAGTAGTATGGAGAAGAAAAATCTCTTTTCTCGGCAGTCTTAGAAAAGATTCTCAAATTTGTTTCAAGAGATTGCAATCTGAGGTTGTATAATAGAGTGTGTGGGGGCCTAAGGAACTAAGGAAGGGTGGTACACATGAATATTTTGTCAAAGGAAAGTAATGCAAAGTTAATGCAGCAAAAACATGTTCAATGTTTAGTCAAGTATATCTTAAACTAGGAGAAATATAAAAATTTACACCTTGTAGTTAACAAGTAAAAGACCTGGACTCTATTTTTCTTCTTTTAGTTAGCCTGTATCACCAGTTCACATTAGGTGGAAGTACCGCCAATTCACTCATTCATTCATTTGACAACTATTAATTGAACTTTAATTATGTATCAGGGCCTGTAATAAAATCTTCTATCTAAAGAAAAAAACCAAATACCATACCTTTCTTTCTGCAAAGAATTTTCATCTTGAAGGGAAAGAGGTACAAAAATACTCACTCTTAGTACTGAGATGTGGGAGGTAGAAAGTACCATAAACTCTACAGCGAAGGCTGTAATGAAAACTTTGGAAAATTGTTGTAATAAATGACATGTTGCTATTAACCTCCCTCAAAACACACTTGCTCTGTGTACACCTACCCCACCATTCCTGCCACCAGTGAAGCAGTTCCAGAAGGACTATTCTGTGAATGTGTTTTCATAACTGCCTTGGTGTCTTGAACCAATTCAAATGCTTTACGATAATTTCTGTCAAATAAAAACAGTATGGTGTTACACAACCGCCGTATTCACTGGATCTGGCATCATGGGGCTGCAGGCTCTTCTCCACAGTTAAAAGGACCATGAAAGGTAAATGTTTGAATTAACTCAAGACATTGAGGCAGCTATGACAGGACAACTGAAGACATGCGAAAGAACTTCCAGAACTGATTCAGGTAAGTGTATTCAAATTAAGAGGGAGTATTTGGATGGGAATTCATGGGCATTTGCTTTTTATTGGAGTAATTAAAAAAATTAGTCACAATGCTTTGTGATCACACCACATAGTGGACTGTAAGACATGGGAGGTACAAAGGATAAGAGAACCAATTTTGAGGTGTGACATAGAATGTCAAAGGCCTTCACACAGTGGAGCTGATAAGTAACTTGCAGACAAGTTAGAGGTTAGCGCCAGGCCCAAAGGCCATCCCACAGCCATGAGACCAGAGTGCAGACACAGGGCTAACGCAGTGGGAGCGATGCGGAAAGCTGAAAAGCCTGGCAGAATTCTGAGGGTGTTGATTTGAGGGCAAAAATATATTTGGTTTTTGTGTTTTTGAGACAAGCTGGCCTTAAACTACGTACAACAAAGTGGCCTCAAACTCCTGGCAATTCTCCTTTCTCAGCTTCTCGACTGGTGGGATGCCAGCTGTGCACCATCATGTCTGGCATGATGGTAGAAAAGTTTAAGATTAAAAAGGTTTGGGGCACGAATTTATAGAAGCTTGTTCTCATAAAGTAATGAATTTGAGCATGATGAACTGAACTATTTCAAATGTGAGAATGCACCCTAAAATCTAATTTTGTTTGCACAGTCATACGTTATACAGCACTTACTAAATGAGAAAATATGTAAGGGCAGAAAACTATAACTGATTCAACAATACATTTACAGAAACTTAATGCTTGTGATCATTGGAAAAATATTTCTTAAGCACTTGTACCATTCGCAGAACTAAGAAAGTGACTTCTATGTATATCGGAAGAGGTGATTCTAATTCTCAAGTGGCTCGAAGTTTTGTAGTGTAATCTGTTGTTAACACATCAAAGCAATGCATGTGTTAATCCTAGTGATGAAAATGGGTGGCTATAGATGCAAAAAGAATGAGAACCATGAGAGGCCCCCAGGCTCTTGGTGATGCCTGGGAAAGTGTCACAGAATAAGACTTCATTCATTTTTCAGAAAGGAAGTAGGAATCTTCCAGAAAGAAGTTTTTTTGTGAATGAGAGGGGTGAGCATTTGGAGAGGATGAAGCAGTTTGAGCAAAAGTAAAGTAAGAACTTCTTGCATTATAAGGAAGTCAAAGAACTTGGAAGACCTCCTTTTATCTGACTTAGAAAAGAAAAATGCAAACAATGAGCTCTCCAACTTTGCAAGAAGCGGTCAGACCTTTGACCATCTGTTTTGGCATTAGGACTCCTGGGCAGAAAGTCTTTTAATTAGACTTTCCCACAGTTTCCCAAATCTACAGTGATCTCTGTGTGGCTAAAGTATCACAGTGAAAGCAACAGAGAAAGAAGCACTAGAGAATTAAATAACATTATAAAAGTGGAAATAAAAAGGAAATTATATATGCTGCTAATTTGAAAATGCAGATCAGAGAGAGAAAATACCAAAATGGAATATCTCCATTTTAAATGCACTATTTATCACTATACTGCAACCTGCTATTATTGGGCTATTACCTCGATGATTAAACTTTTCAATTATATGTTGCATTGTGTTAGGCTTTATGCAATCATTAATTAGTTCACTCACATAAAACTCAGTGAGGAAGTAGGGAGATTTTATTACCCACTGTTTCACAGATGAGAAAACAACGGCAACAAGATTTAGTGGCTCCTGAAGTCTTCCTAGCTGATCCCGGGCCCACCAGATGGAAGTGTGAACGCCCCGCCTGGCCCCTCTGGTACGGCTCCCTCAGGTTCGCTCACAGCCTCATGCTCTCCACTCACTGGGAGTGGGCACCCTGGCATTCTTGAAAACTAGTGATATTCAGAGCTATAAGATATATCTGTTTGGAACCTGTGTTTGTTTACTTGTGGCAATTAGTGACCATCTGCTCTGGGGCAGCGGTATTAGGTCCCCCTTCCTTGGAAATACTGACTTCTGGAAAGGTGAGACTCAGACTATTAGGAGAGGAACCCTGACAAATGAGCAGGACCTGGGGTACTCAGGAAGGAGGGGGTGGGGGAGCTGCACGTCAGACTCAGAGTGAAGCAAAGTGAGATGTTTATTCTCTGCTCTTGTTACCTCTCCATTTTTCCTCCCTTTCTCTTCAAACTACACTTCTCTTTCCTAGTCAGAGTTCTCATGGGCCAGCTCTGGTGCAGCTGAAGAGAAAGTGTGGTTTCCTGGTCCTTATTCTTTCTATGCAAAGCCTGAGCATAGCAGTTTACAGATGAGGCTGTATCCATAGTTCATTTGCTGTTGTACTAAGAGGATGACTGTGATGTGGGAATGGTATAGAGAAGTCACCTGAGAGGAAAATCACAGGACCAAGGAAGGAGCACAAAATGAAAGTGGAATGTGTGTCCGTGAGGAGCACCACCAATGACTACAAGGTAGATACCATCTGTAATTTCTGGGGTGCTGAACTTACCGCTTCTCGTCTGGAAGGTGTCCTCATGTCTGCAGGGAGCTCCAGACAGTCTGAAAGATACAAAGAACTATTTTAAAAAGGATGTTTGACTTTCTGGTCTATATGAAGAAAACACCCCTGGGTTTCCTGGTTCCTTTCCCTAGAATATCGTGCCAACCTGAAATGTGACTCAGGTGTAGATATGCTTCTCAGACTCACTCTGCACAAGGTTAGCTAGGAATATACATTTCTCCCCTTTATGATGTCTTGCATTTTCAAGTCTTTCTGCGTTGTCTCTGTATTTTTGCTCCATTTTTAGCTTGAACACCCATCTATGATAAATGAAACACAGCCATCTTTGTTCTCCTATTCTCATATTTGGTGCTCGTTTTCTAGCCCTCCCTTCCCATTTGCTGTCAGAAATAAGCCCCCGGGAGACCACTGTCTCAAATTTAATTTTGAAGGACTCTCTTCTGCATCCTCCCCAGAATATTTTCATTTGTAGACAATCTTTATACCTGGTATAGCGAGATACTTTTTCAGGGACAAGTTTCAGGGTTGATGATTTCTGATGGTCTAGACAGCAATATGCTGTGCTAGTTTCTGTTGGATTGCCAGACCTGAATGTCACACTATTTATCTATCCCATGTTTTGTTTCTTTAGACAAACAAAACCAAAAGAAATTTATTAGATTTATTTAGATGGACAATGACTAGTCTCACAAAAGCCATCTGCAGAGAGAAGAAGTGAAGAAATCAGGAGCTGCTCTGTCCAAGAATCTGGAATCTCCAGAGCATGAAGGACCAATAAAATAGGCCAGAACAAAGATGAAAGCCTGGAATTGTCCTACAGTATCATTATAATCTTCCTTAAAAGTGTAGAAGATTCTACAATGTGATGTCTATAGGCAAAGACAGAAACAAAAAATGTTGTTTCAGTAAGACTCAAGGGTATGTATGTGTAAATGTCACCCCTCTTTCACTTTTTTGTTCCATCTGGGCTCCCATCCTACTAAATGGTGCTGTGAATGTTCAAGGACGGTCTTCATTCAGTTTGTGAACACGTTAGTCATCTCTGGAAACATAATCAGTTGCTCTAGTCTCTAGCCTCTAGTGAATATTGAGTAATTTTCAAAAAGATTTGTTAAAATAAGCAGGATTAGTTTCAGTACAGTTCAAGTACAGATGTTTGGTTTACCTAACTCACGACCACTTTCTCAGAGCAAAAATAGAGCATTTGCTTCAGATGAAAATTTTGTAGCAAAGTGCCTGACACTTGCCCTTCAAAAGCCTAAAAATCTGAGGAAGGGAAGCAGAATGGTCACAAAGTGCCTTAACAGATACATGACGTTATAGAGCTTGTCCTGGGGAGTTGAGGATTGGCCTAAAATGACACATATGTTGTAATTTCTTCAAGGATTTTTTTGTAAGATTCTTATATGTGTCCCACTGGGAGTTGACATCCATGCCGAATACAAAGTGTGCTTAGCTGAGTTTCCCAGGGAACAGAAATTGAATCTGGTTTTGCACTTATGCAGTCCCATGAAAGCAACACCCCTTTCCTATCTCTCTGCATTGAAATTGTTGGGATTTGCTTGTTATGCTGTGGGTCTATACTCTTTTGGTGCAACCAGCTCCACACATGATGAGAAAGATATTTCACTCATCAGGATCATTAATTCTCTTCCTCTAGGTTAATGTCTTGCTCCTGAGGAGAAAGTAATCATGAAATAATTAGTAGGCTGCCAGACAAAATGCTCTGATTCAGGGTCGGAGCTGAGGAGAAATCTTGAGTATTCCTTTAAAGAAGGGGGTCAAAGTGTTTCATGGAGTGAGATTTATGTTTGGGGTCCTGGGAACCAATGAACAATGTTAGGGTAGTTATTTGCTTTCTCTGAGTCCCAGTTTCCACATTTGAAATATGAGAGACCTTTGCTACTTTTTCAAGTGATGACAATGATTAAAGACGCTAATGTCTGGTCAGTAGAGTGCTAGGCACGCACTCATAGGCAATGTAAATCCTCTATCCAATTCCCAGGGGTCTTAATTATTAACACCCTAGAGAACATTTATGTGAGATTTCTATGGTAATTACATGTTCCAGAGGCAAAGAAAGACCAAGAACCAAAGGCATTGCCCTGAACAATGGATCTGTGAGTCGAGGCTCGGCTTCTTGCTGGCTTGCTTGTGATAGGGGTGAGCACAGCACAAAAGAGGGGGTTTGGAGGAGTCAGACCAATTGTCCCCTAATTTACAATTTTGGCTGAGCCAAGAAAGGGAGCTTGGAGACCTCCTGTTCTTGGAATACTGGCAAAATTTCTTCAAATTTTGGGACTTCATCTGGATTACTAGTATTAGTTTTATTTTTAGGAGAGTTTCAACTGGTTTATTTACCAAAGAAAATGAATGTTCTGAGAGGCAATTTCATCCTTCCAGTTGAACATACAGGGGAACAGTGATATTTTGTAAAAGGTGCCCAGAAAAAATATAATTGTTATTTAAAAACTAAGCAAGAGCAATCAGTTGGATAAAGATGTATGGGTTAATTGCCAAACCTGCATCTCACCTGCATCTTTTATGTGGCAGATATGAATGCTTTATAGGTAATGAGGTCCTCGACAGGAGAGTTATGGCCTAATGGCCTGACATTTGTAAAGCTGTAAAATGTAGGGGGAGGTTTTACAAGCAAGATGAGCTGCCCTCCTGCATATTAACACAATTGTGCACCTATGCACATGTCTAGGAGTAAATAGTGTATTTATAGCATTAGGATTCTCCAAAGGATATTGAGCAGACACTGCAATTTGCATTTTAATTTTCCTACAAGAAAATGTTTCTATTTGTCTTCAAAGTTCCAGGGGCTTTAAGCCTTTTTAGCTCTGTGAAGTGCTTTGCAGCAGGGGCAATGGGACTAAGAGCACCCTCGGGCTTCAGCCCCTACTGTCATGTACTGAATTCAACACTCAAGATATTGCACCACTGGGAGGCCAGAGGTTCTGGAAAGCTGGGAAATGTCAGTGCCCACTCTCAGTCTGCATGAAATACTTGGTTTGTCTCTCTCCTTCCTAACTCTCTTCCCTGAACTCTCTGGGGTTCCTAATGATCTTAGAATTGTTACTAGGTTCTCAAAAACCTAATTACTGTAAAAAAATTTTAAAGTATGAGAAGAATGAAGTATTTGGGCCATTGGCAGAGATGAAACAGTGTAGAGACTCAGTCAAAAGATGGGAGAAACATTTTAGCACTGCTTTCCCCCTGAACCAACTTTCTGTCAAGAGCCTACAATCTCTTTGCTACCTTCAGGAAGCAGTTCTGAATTTCAGAAGCTTAAATATCCTTTCTTACGTTTTGAAGTCCAAAGTCAAGTTCTCAGTAGGGCCATGTTCCCTTGAAGACTCTAGGGGAAAAGTCCTCCTTGCCTTTTTTAGTTTCTGATGGCTGAGAGAAAATCCTAGGCCTTCCTGTCCTTCTAGCTGCACTGCTCCAGCCTCTGCCAATTCTGGCCCATGACCTTGTATGCTTGTGTCTCTCTATCTCCAAAGAAGGACACTATAAGGGCCTCTGAAATGACCTTTCCTTATAAGGACACTAATCATAGGATTTAGGCCTCACACTAATACAACATGACTTTATTTTACCTATATTATACCTGGGAAGACTCTGTTTCCAAAGAACACATGTGTAGTTACCTGGTACTATGGTTTATATATAGATGTCCCATCAAAGCCTCCTGTGTTCATAGGTGGGACATTCGGGCAGCGATTGGATCATGTGTGTGTGATACTCATGAGTGAATTTGTCCACGGATGAGTTTATAGCTAAATGTTACTTAGGAGGTGAAGCCCGGTTGTAGGAGGTGGGTCACAAAGGACGTGGCACAGAAAGGTATATCTCCCTCCTTCTTCCCTTGATCTCTCTCTGCTTCCTGTTCACCATCCCTGGAGCAATCTTCCTTCACCACATCCCTCTGCCAGGCCTCTTTGCCTTGGAGCCACCTAACTATGCACTGAAACCTCTACAAATTGTAGACCAAAATAAACCTTTCCTCCTCACAGTGGAAGATGTTGGATATTGTGTCTCAGGGATGATAAGTAAGACAGCTATGATTAGGATCTCAAAATACCTTTTCAGAGGATACAGTTCAATCTGCAGCTGAAATAATAAGAAACAAATCACTTCTACTATAAGAAATAAAATTATGATCACAAGCCCAGGCTAATGCTTAGTGTGGTGTAGCAGGGACAAAATTCAGAAGAGGTGGATATGTAACTTACTAAAGTCTGTGCTATTTCAGCAGACATTTTGTTTGTTAGAGACAGCTGCTCAAGGTCCCAGAAAACCACAGTAAAAGAATCCTGCACTCCCAGTTACATATGGGCTGTTTTCAATCTTTATTGCATTATTCTTTTCTTCTTAGTAGATATTCTCCTACCCAATCTGCCTCTCTTCCCAAAGTCCTATCCTGATTTTATTCTCATATTTTGTTATGAATTCAAATTTCTAGGGCCTCTTTCCCCTTTTCAAAGTTGTTTGGCATTGAAAATCTCATATATAATGAGAGAAAAGAGCTTATCATTCCTAAAAACAAAACATAGGCATTAGTTAGCAGTGAAGAGATCAGGAGAGCATTTAGAAGCATGAAGCTTGTCCAGGTATTCTTATCATCCATAAGGAAGTCAGTTTTGATGGATGGACCCACACTTGTGTAAAGCACCACACTCAGGGTCGCATAACTGGACTTTCTGCTTTTCTTATGGTATGTGGGTCATTTGTTTATCCTTCTGCATCTGATTGAGGTAAGTTCCAGCATGTGCTATGAAGACAGATGTTGTCTACAACTCCATGGTAAAGTACTTCTAGTTTCCTCTTGTTTCTTACAACAGCTTCTCTGTCCAAAGAACAACACTGATTTGACTCACAAGCATATTTGGGGCAATCGATGAGCAAGTATGCACTGGGTGAGCAAGCATTTAGCATAGACAGCTGCCTTACACGTGCTCCTAAATCCCAGGAGGAGTTCAGACGAGAACAACACATTCTCTTCCCTGTAAAATTCCACGAAAGTAAGAGCCATTCTGACAACAGTTACACACAACAAAGCTTTGTCTTATTTGAGAGCCCAGGCCTAGAGTGAAAATTTGCTGATCTAGCTCTAGCATGTTCACTACAATGGAATCTACACAACAGATGATCTGAGGGTTTTATCTTGGCCTCAGCCCATGAAGCACTCACCATCTGTAACACAAATCTTCACTGTATTGTTGGCACTGTTTCATTATGCTAGTGAACGTGTCTTTGATTTTCCACTACTTATTTTTTTAAGTTACTGTGTTCACAGTGCTTAACTCCTAACCCAACGGACTATTTAAAATTCACTATTTCCTCTCCAAATTGGGACCCCCAGTGTCCTAACTGAATGGAGTAATTTTTTCTATCTTATTTAGAGTATACTTGTGTTTACACATAGAAGCACAAACACAGACATTATTCCACCTGTTTGGGAAGTCGTTAGTGGGAAGGCACTGCACCACACACTGGAGATAGCAATGTGACTACTGGTCCGTCCCAGGGAGCTTAGATTCCTAGGTATGCGTGTGAGTGGGTAGCAGGGAGGGGAGAAGGTAAAGAAAGTTTTAGATTAGAGATAAGGAGAACACACATAACTAGGATTAAGCAAATGGTGCAATGACCATGCACCTCAGGGAAAATATATCATGTGTTAAATGGGCTGGGAAGAGCTTCCAGAGGAAATAGAGGCCTGGAGTGAACAATGCCTCACATATAACCATGCCAAGTTGTGGGGTTGAGTTTTAGAAAATAACACCTGCAAAGGACAAGAGCTATCTTCAGAGGTTGGCAAGTAATTCACCCTTAGTAGACATATAATTCACTGATTGATGTTTTGGGAGATCATCATTTTAGTCCAGTTCTAGTTTAACAAAAGAATGTGAATGCCCAATGGGGTTCATTAAAATAGGTGTAAAATATGCTGAATGCAGAAATAGGAATGTGTGTTCCTGTGGGTTGTAGAACACTTACATGTATTCTTAGGAATGGAAAGAATCCTGGTCACCTGTGATGCACTATCCCTCCCTTCCATTTAATATGATTCTTGCAACATTTGGTGCTTCCACAGAGCTTTCTGTGCTAAGCCGTGTCTCCTGAGTAGCAACTATTTCCTCTTATTCTACATAGTATGGTACAAGGCAGCTGACAGTGGGAACTCAGTTATAAAAGACAATCCTGGTGAAAAATAAAACCATGCCGTTTGGTAATTTTTTATTTATGAACTTTGAGCCATATTTTTAACACAGCTTCTCTCTTCCCTTCCCTTCCCTCCCCTCCCCTTCTCTTCTCTTCTCTTCTCCTCTCTTCTCTT
>PVLD010030057.1:0-17304 GCA_004027595.1 Dinomys branickii
ATTTTTCAATTAAATAAAACCTTCCTCACTCAGGATAACTAAACTGCAACAAACACCACATATTTTCTTCGGAAAATGTAAGTCCTATGAGTTCATTGTAAAATGCACCGTTAATGAGTATCTAATTACCATATCATTAGCATATCATATTCTTATCTATTAGTTTAAAGTTTTACTGAGATAAATAAGACAAAGAAATAAGAGGGAAGAGGGTTGTATTATATTTGATTTGTTAATCATATTTAAATTGCTAGTTATTGATCAATGAATAACTTGATAGGTATCTTACTAAAAACCCACAGAATCCTATATAAAGCACAATAGAAATATTTTTTTCTAAATGCAGAGAGATACACTTTTCATTTATTAAACATTAGTCTTCCAGCATAAAGACATAAATAGAAAGTTACTTTGCAATATTCAGCATTGTCTCACACTGTTATCTAACATCATTTTTGTAATAAAAGTGCCAAGAAACTTTTACAAATGCATCCATATTTTAAATATTTCTCTAAGCATAAATATATTTTGTGCCTATTACTACTCCTGAGACTATACTGGAATTCATTAAATATCCAATACTAATTTAAGGTCTGTCCAGAATTGACATCCTATACCCTTCCAATTTTTTTATCCATTCAAACCTAGACTCTACCTGACATTTAGCTTTTGGGGGCTTAGATGTTCTATTGTATAATTTACTGTATAATTTATAATATCTAGATTTTGTTTATTAAAAATTTAAATTTAAACTATTATTAAAATGTGGGGCACCTTGATTGACAATGCCACTTCATTTAAAATATGATGACAGAGATTGTTTCTTCTGAAATTACCATATTTTTAAGTACCTATTTTTTAGATTGCCAATTATTAATTTTGCCATAATTATAATAATAATATTCTTAACAAGTAATTAAGGCCTGATTAGTACATGCTATGAAGTATCTGGCACTTACAAAATTTTCTATTTGTAAAACTGCAGCACTGTGTTAAAAAGCTTTGTCTGTCATCAAAACTACCTTGAAGATATTTTAAATCAATTTTCTACGGTGTGTTGATTGAAGTCAGTTGACAGGATTCTTACTTCTCTGAGTCTGAAATGTGTCATTCTGAGTATTGTATCTGCTGTTAGGCAGCAGCTCTGCGGAGTTCATCACTGCTTATTGACACCCATTCCTTGGATAAGCTCCAAACTTCAAGCAGGTATCTTGCCCCCTCCTGGGGGTAATGATTTAGCTTCTTCTTTATTTTTGCTTTTCTGTTTTTCCTTAAGGCACACAGAATATTTTGAAAGCTCTAATTCTGAAAGTTAACAAAAATATTACGGTCACTTAATATGTTAATCTGAGAAAGAATGCCAACAAAAACGTTTGGGAAAATATACACATACGTTTCAAACTTCACAAACTGTCACATTTTTCAGTGAATTTTATTTTATCCTGCAAACATATTACTTTACTTAAAATGATAAGGAAAGATAAATCTCAACCAGAATAATAAATAAATATTATCATACTTATAATATTTAATATAAATATTAAGATATTTTTTAGATGAATGTGTGTTCTTACAATTTGGAAACATTATAAATCTAAATAGTGGCTGGGGATATAGCTCAGCAGCACAGCACCTGACTGACAAGTGCAAGGCTGTGAGTTCAACTCTGGGTACCAAAAATGAAAAAGAATAAAATGATATAGATATGAACAGATCATAGACTGTTTTTGTCAAAGTTTATATGACTATTTAGTAGTTCATTTTCCCAGACAAGTAAAATGCTGCCTATGAGAGTCACACACCTTGGTTAAGATCTTGCCTGAAATCTTTTGCCAATAACGCCACATTTCCAAGTCATTGTTATGTTTATTTCCATAATTTGTATTTTATAAAGCAAAAGGAATTAAATCACAGCTTCCACAAAGACCAGTTAACAACATGTAAGCCATCATATCCACAGAGTACTTATGAAATGATAACAGAACTTACCACTTTCTTATTCATTGTTGTGATGTAAAACTGCATTTCTAGCTCAGTAATAGACACAATATTATTCTGGAATATAAGACTGAGGGTCAGGAAGAGGCAAGAAAAACTGATCCCGGAAAGAATGAGTTCTGTGTCTCATGAGCCGTGGAAAGGCATACACTACATAATATTTTTTAGAAAATACGTATAATAAAATTTATATATGGTTAAATGTCCTGAAAATAATTCTGACTAAATGGACTAATATATATTTAATTATACTACAGTGCCCAACATTTTGAACATAGTAAAAATAATTTTTTAAAATACATGTTTCTGTAATATAAATATTGCCCTTGGTTTTCTGGAAAAGCTTTAAATGTATTAATATGTATTTCTGGGAATAATATTTTAGAATTCACAATGAGTAATGCCTGTGATTAGTTGTCTATAACTACATTTAGTTGTGATATAAGCACATGATAAAATTATTAAAACATGAACAGACATTTTAGAATCTAAATTTAGGATGACATTTTATTCTTGGATAGGAGAAGAAGAATAAATCTAGCCATGAAATTATATTCATGAAAGGAATATGATTATGAAATGCTAAATGATACAACTCTATTATTGTTTTTTGAGTAAGGGGTGTTCGTCCAGATCCCTCACGTTGAGCTAAGTCCCTGGGCGCTTTTCGTCGTTGGTTTTCATTCCGAGATGGGATACCTCTCAATCCTCCAGTCATCCAGCTGGAAACTAAACCCTTTAGTTACCCTCGCCATCCTCCTACCGTGGCCTTCCGGAAGGCTGGTGTTACTGGCATGAACCAGCACTGCCAGCTCCTGTTGTACTGTCTTTTTTAAGTTGAATTTTTATTATAGAAACATTAATTTTATTATTTTCTTTCATTCTGATATGTATAATATTTGTTTTTTAAAAACATTAACATATGAAGAGAATGTTTCATATTGGGGTATAAAACAGCAAAGCTGATGATAAATAAAATAAACCTAAGGAAAATAGAAAATACACCGAAGTCTCCCTTTTTTCTCTTTTAGTAAGCATACTTTGTGGACTAAGAAACTGACGCACAACAGGGAAATTAAAGCGTCACCATGTGTACCTAAGAGAAGGTGCACCCTTAGAGAAGACGTTGAGAGACATTAGTATAACATGTCAGGCTGACCCTTCTCTTTATCAAAAATGCAAATTAAGATGCTAAAACAACGAGCCCAGTGCAGACAGAATTTTACTTTCATATTTTTTTGTATTTTTTAGTTTCAGATGTTTAGTTTTTAATGGTACAGAATTTATAAAGTATATAAAAATTGGAATAATATGACCTATTCCCAAAAAATGAACCAGTAGAATTGTCCCTGAAAAAGATCTGAGAACAGATCTTCTAAATGTAGAATGTCAAGCAACGGCCTTAAAGATGCTAAACTAAACTGCTGGGAGAGGTACAATAATATGTCAACAAACAGGGAAATTTACCAGGAGACAAAAGCTAAAAAAAAAAAAAAAGAAAGAAATAGAGAGAAAATGACTTAATGGAGCTAAAAAAGATAACAACTGAAATGAAAAATTCTCTAGATAAATTCAAGACCTGATTGCAATAAAGAGAAAAAATAAAAAAGGGACTTGAAGGTGGAACAATGAAAATTACCTAGTCTGAGGAATAGGAAAAATAAAATAATAAAAAAATGAGCAAAATACATGGAATCTGTCGAATACTATTAGACAGATCGAGGTATTTATTGTTAGAGCCTCAGAAGGACAAGACAAGTAGAAAACGGACAGTATTTGAATAGTAGTCCTAAAATTATTTAAGTTGATGAAAAATATAAGCATTCAAGCCCTGGAAACAGTACAAAGTCAAAGTTATCTAAACAAGAATGCATTGTATATAATCCAACCCCCAAAAGGCACAGAATTCTAAAAGCAGCAAAATTTGTCAGGTATAAGAGATCCTTAATAAGATTTTTGCCAGTTCCTCATTAAAATCACAAGTAGAAGGCTGATACATTAGAATAATGCAAATAAAATGAAAACATCTATCTAAAAGAATCCTATTTCTGGAGAAACTAAATTCTAAACATAAAGATAAACTTAAGATATTTCAAATTAAATAAAAATGGAATGAGTTTGTTACCTATAAAACTTCCCTGCAATAATTGCTTACAGTGTCGTGGTGATTTAAATTTAAAGACACCAGAGAGAAACTCAAATCTGTATGAGAAAAAAAGAGAACTTAATAAAGGTAAATGCATGCACACAGTTACAAAATCTAATATTATCATGTTATGATGTATAATTCCACATTTTTCTTTAGTATTTAAGAGAATAATACTTATAAAGTAATGTGATACTACCATAAATATAAACACATATACCCATGGGAAAGAATAGAATGTACAGAAATAAACATTTCCATATTACGTTAAGCGATTTTTTAAAAGTTACCAAAACCATTTAATGGGCAAAAGATACTCATTTTAGTTGTTAACTCAGGTCCAAAAGATTAACATTGGATGCTTATGTAACATCATGTACTAATATTAACTCAAATAGGATCTATAACCAAAAAGAAATACCTAAAATTACAAACCATCTGCTAAAAAACTTAGAATAAATCTTCAGAGTATGGTATTTTGCAGTGATTTTTGTGAGTACCACATTGGCACAAGAAACAATGGAAAAAATTAAAGAGAGCTTTCATGAAAATGAAAAGAAAAAATTAATTAAAATACACGAGCAATAGAATAAAATGGTAACCCACGGAATGGGAGAAAATATTCTCCAATTGTATTTTGGATAAAAATTTATATATGGAATCCATGAAGAATGCTTTAGAAGCGAAGAAAAAGAGGTCATAAGGAGACATTTGACCAAAGAAGAATACAAAGGACTAAGAAGCTTACTAAATGTGTTCATCAATTGTATCTGAAATACAAATCAAAGTCCTAACAATGTGCTGCACCTTCACATCTGACAGAATTACTGCTGCATTCGTTAGGGTTCACTAGAGGAACAGAATCAATATAAATTCTTGTATGATTACAAAAGGGATTTATTAGTTAAAATTACAGGATTAAAAAGGGAATACTTCCTATAGCCATCTGGAAACAGAGGTGGAAGATTCTAAAATAGCTGTCTGCACACTGAAAATGTGAAACATCCAACAGCAGTCAAAGGTCAAAACCTGAAAGCTCAGTTTAACTACCTGTGTGAGTCTGTGTACTATTATGCTACACACATTAAGTGAAGCAAGTGGCATGAGAAAAGAGTGGTACTTCGTCTAAAAACAAAAAGTAGATTACTATGATTTCCAGCAACTCCATTTCTGAGAATGTACAACAAAAGATTTTAAAAGGGTCTCAAAAGTATTTGTACATTCATGGATTTTATAGCATTAGTCACATCGGCTGAAATGTGAAAGCGACACAGGTCCATTGGTGGACGAAGGTATGAATGTAGTAAGCACTTTTCCACACTACATGAGGATATTAGTTGAATTTACAAAAAAATATATATATGCATATATATATATATGTAGTATGTGTGAAGATATAAGTAAAATAAATGTAAAAAAGACAGTGTGATTGCATTTATATAGTTTCATTTTATAGTAAATACTATAAAAACAGAAATTATAAAAACAGAAATTAAAATGGTAGTTGCCAGGAAACAATAAAGCATTCATGTTTAATGAGAATTAGAGATTCAATTTTTTTAAAGGGGAAGAGTTCTGAAGGTGGATAACAGCGATACTGTGGTTGCACAAAATTATTCTACTTCTTATCACTGAACTCGTCATTTAAGAATGGCTAACATGGTAAAATTTAAATAGGTTTTCACCTTATAAAATTAGACAAATCCGGGAGACAGGAAGAGAGAGAGAGAAAGAGAGACAGAGATAGAAACTGGGTGGAGGGAATGAGGCAAGGAAAGAAACTGTCCTGCATTAATGAGAACAGAAAAAATATCCAATATACAGAAATTTAAAAATATAAAATGACCTCAATAGATTTTCTCTTATGACTATATATGAAAAATACAACTTTATTTTGAGATTCCAGAATTTAGGAATTATGTTTAACAATACCTTTCCTGTATATCTGTATTGAAAAGGATGACTAAGCAGACATACATGTACATTCAATGATAAGAAATTTAACATGTGAATTATGCTATAGACATTCCAGTACCCCCTGGACTCATGGTAGATAATTGTTGAAGAACTTTGAGATTATACCTAAGTGAGAAGCAGAAGTAGACCCAGAGTACTGAGGCAGAGGCAAGTGTGTTGGAGGGGGCCTAGAAGTTTAACTGAAAGTATTAGTAGCTACAGGAAATAGGGGAAAAGTAGATTGAATGACTTCGTGCAATATCTCAAAATCTTAGTTAAAATGTGTAGAGTTTGTACCTGGAAAAGACGATAAAATGCCCAGGGCATCTGTCCTGAAGGATACCAGATATGTGCAAGAGAGTTGGAATGGAGACCACAACGTTATAAAATCTAAAGTAGTTTCTGACCCTATGGTAGTGAGTCAAGTTTAGCAATGAAAGCAAAAGAGACCCTAGGGCACTTTCTTCTTTTAAAAAGCACACACACACACCATATGCACACGCACACACACATGCACACGCACACACACACACACACGCACACACACACACGCACACACACACATTATCAAATAATATAGAAATTGTCCCATTACATACTTTATTATTCACATGAAAGTTTGATATTAATTCTTTTATTCTATCAGTTTTTGAGGTAGTAATCATTATGAAAAAATGTAAAACAAATGTATTTAAAAGCAAGAATCATTATTGAAAAAAACATACTGCCCATGTATGTGGAAAAAGAAATAAAAGAAAAAGAGAATCCCACAGAATATGGACCAGAGGTTAAATGAGTGATTGGTAGTTTCATGAGTATGAGGGTGGGTTCTAATTAAAGAAGGCGATTTGGTAGGACAGATGTCAGAGTGTGTTGTGGGTTTGCCTCAGAGTGTGTTTGATGTGCATATACTCAGAGAAGTAGAAAAATTTGTTTAATGTGATCTGTTGACTGAATGAGATCTGAGTTGACCTAGAAGAAATGCTTGGAGATGTTTGTCTCTAGAACTTCCTTTCATTTAACAAATAATGATTCGTGTAAATGGACTGCTTAAATTAAGCAAGAAAGGTCACAGAAAAGGATAATGTGAATGAATTCACAGCACTTAAAAGAAGGGCATGTGTTCAGTTCCCTTTCAGAATCACTCTGCGGAAAAACTCAATAACAGAAATAATGAGAAATTTAAAAGATGTTTTTCCAAAGTATGAATCAAGAAAAGCATAGTTTTCAAAAACAACCTCTAGTCTACCCAAATAAGAGAGAAAAATAGTACTTACTATTTCTGGCAGCAAACTAAGTGGACATTTAATTCACTTAATCAAATTTTTCATCCACAAGCATGGTTTTATGGAAGAGAATATGAGTTCTTAGGGATCTTTGCAATATATCATTGCATGTTTCTATTTTATACAAATATCTGCAGAGAAAATGTGCTAATGAGCTTCCTTTGCTGGAAATATATGAATCACAGAGGTTTATTCATCTGTTTTACTTATTTTATGGAGAAATATTTTAGAGCTGCAGCAAATTAAATTTTCAGTAGCATATCACAGAAAGTATATGAAGCAGCAGGCCAGTTTGTAATGATTTCACGGAGGGAGTGCTTAGAATATTTCCAATAGAGTTCCATTACCTGGATTATTATCACTATAGACCAAGGCGGTGGTATTTTTTTTATAATTTGGGGATTTAATTATTAATTAACCCAATTACATTATTATATCAATTTTCATTCTACTCATTCATGGCATAGTAATTTGAAAAATATATTTTACTAGAAAATACTGAGCGATAAAACTTGAATATTTAGTAATTTCCCATTGGGAAAGCAAATCAGGCGGAAGATCGGTCTTTTCTAATCTCGCATCGCCTGCTCTAACGTATTTATCAACTATGATTGCACTCATTGTTCACGGCCAAATTATTGCCTTTAGTTACTTACAGCTGTGGTCTGCATGGTAGAAATACTATCTGTAACTTCCTCATAAACCGAACTATCCTAAACAAGTGATCGAGCATAGCATTTGCTGTGCTTTCTCTCTTGTGAGAAGAGGAATAGATTGTAGTTTGGAATGATGCTATTTTGAACATGAGTAAATAGGAGGGACAGTGAAGGAAAAAATGGACCTATTCGAGAAAAATTTGCATGCAAAATTGGATCTGTGTTTTAAAATGAAGAAGTGGAGGAGATATTAGGAGTTGTTTGCAAGTTTACTCCTGTACATATTAACACATAGACATAACTCTAGTTCTTTGATTTGTTTTCTCTGCATTTTTATCAAAGTTCTGATGTTCTTACCATTGTGTACACACTGCTAGAAGAGATCTATTAATTTGGTACATCATTGCAAGAAAACAAACATATTCCTCTAATTTTTCCCATCATAATTTTATATAAACCTTTCATCCAGCAGAGTGATAATTCATAGCATGACACGGTTTAGAGAAAGTGGATCTGTGATACTATGGATAGATGTACTTCATATAAAGCATATCATGAATGTATAGTTGTTTCAGATTTCTAAAGCTAGAATACTGTGTTTTAGCTTATTGAAATCAATGAAAGCACAATGTTATTTTAGGATCTTTATTTTTGAGGCTCAGTTTTCCTTAATTTTATATTACCAAAATTGAATCAACTCATATTTTCACAAAGTATATCCATCTTGAGCTTACATTTGAACCTTAGATACATAAGCAATTTTTCTTTAATCATCATTCAATTTGGAAAATTAGTATAAATTATTTTAGAAAACAAAATTCATATACTGGTGCATGATTTTAGTCATACCTCATAATACAAATATTTAAATTTCTTTTTGCATGCTGTGATTTTTTTTTGTTTTTTTTTAAATAAAAGTACAAAAACATATTAACAAACAGACACCAATTAGCATAAAAAATAGTACAGTCACAACTGATCTATAGACAAGGTGACACGGTCTCAACAGTGGTTATTGCTTTATCCATTGATATCTTCGAAGTGTAAATATATGAACCCATATACAGACATGCAAAATTGGTCAGACCATTAATCCTCTCAACAATAGAAAAACACAAAAACCAAACATCCAAAGACAGAAAACAAACAGGCAAACAACAACAACAACAACAACAACAACAACAACAAAAACAAAAACAAAACCACCAATAGTTGCTGCTTTGCATATTTAAATTTAAATACAATTTATTTCTTTACTTTCTACTAAGCTTTCCAAATATGTGCACAATTCACGTGATTGATGAATTTGAAATGTGAAATTAGAAAAACAAGAATAGAACAAAGTTTTATTGGAGATCTTGTTAAGGAAGCTGTTCATCAGGGAAATGTTATATTTTCTTGTGTGGAAAAAAACAGAATAGAAAATAAATCAGAGAATGTATTGAAAGATATAGACTAAAAAAAGAAAAGAGTGATCAGTGATTTTTAGTACTTGTCTTTCTAGAAAATTAGTTTTATTTTGAAATACTTTTATAAATGTCTATATAGAGATTGCTCCTAAAGTTTTTCATATTAAAAAATAAAATCATGTTTAAAAACCCTACATATATGAACCATGGTTTTAATGTTTTTTTTCCACTAGAAATAGGGATTATAAATAATGTATATTAAATAATTTGCCAGAATGAAGGGTGAAAATATGAGAGGGGAGGGAAAGAGAAGGTAATAATAAAAAATAAGGAAAGGAGAAATAACATAATATGGAAAAGAACAGTTTATATAATCTATAGATGCTCAAAACACATTGCAGGACTACTATCAACAATTTGAGTTGATTTTGATCTGAGAGTAGATTCAAAGTAAACCAAATTAGCTTATGAATTTTCGTTTTTTTACCCAACATTCCACTTAATGTAATATATATGTACCAAAATTTTAGAATGCTAGAACACAGCCAAATGGGCAGAGTGCTATGCAGACTGTATGTTGTAATACAGTGAAGTTCTTCATCCCACATGCAGTTATAGAGATTTGGTAGTTTCTCCTTGGAAAACCCAGGCAGCTGGGGTTCGATGTTAGAAAGGGCGTAACCAAACAGAGAACCATGCAATGTTTCATGTACACTCTGATTTTTTACTGGGTTTTGCTCTATTCCATCTTTCCAGACTTTATCTATGTTTTGAGAGATTTTTAGAGGCTAGGGTAGGAATGCTACACTCTACAAAGATAGTATGATATATTCAGATCAAAAATAAAGTTTTAAATCCTAAATGAAATAAAAGGATAAGAATATTTACCACTGTAGTAGTACACCACATATATTTGCATGTAAAGTAATATAATTTACTCTCCTAATGATAGACACTGGGTTTTAATACTTTTACCTGCTTCAAATGGTGTCATTTGATTCAGCAGTTTGACAGTATGTCCATATGCGTAGGGGAGTGCTGATTGAGTTCAGAAGGGAGGGCAAGAATTTACCCTACATATTACTGGGAAAATAAAGTACATTTGCACTTTCCTATAAAAATGTTGTATGTCATATGAATATGTGTGTGAATGTGTGCGTGTGCAAATTCAAGCTAATGTTAAATAATCATAATGCATCCAGCATCCAGCATCATATTAATATTTTAAGCAGTGTAAAATAACTCACTCAAAATTAATTTGATGAATTTAGTAATATTTTCTAATGTTTAATTTAAAATTCTTTGGTCAGTTACAAAGATATTTAACATTTCTTATTAAGTACATGGATATTGGCCTAGAAAACAATTGAAATGTGGAAAAGGAAAACTTTGTTTTTTCAGACTAAAGTTATCCGCAAACAATGGGAGCATTGCTCTGTCAGGAAATTAAAGACTAGAAAGAAAATATCTTCAGATATATTAAAACAGACATACATTTTACTGGGTTACTTATTAAGTAGATATTTGCCTATTTAATTTGATTTATAAAAAAAGGCAAAACTATATCTTGCTTAGGAAAAGTGACACTAAATATTCCTGCTGAGTGCTAAATAGCAGAAGGCTTGGCCCCGTATGTGTTGGTATTTATGCTCTTGCATGAAAGATATGCACAGGGAACAAAGATAAACAATTTTCTAAGAAAATGTCAATGCAATCCCTTGTTAGCATCCATTTTTAAAAAAGAGACAGTATCTTGATTCTATCTTCCTTAGAACTACAAAGCTATTAAAAGAAGACAGCATCATCTGTTGAACTGAATTGGCATAAAACCTAGGAGGAGAAAAATCTGCTACACTAATTCTAGTGACCTATTCCTGCAGATGAGTGATATTTAATCCCTATGTCTTGACGCATATATCCAAAATAGGTAATGCACACTGGTGTTCCAGAATCTCCTCACACTTTTCTGAAGGGAATGCAGCTCTGCGTCTTTCAGCCCCATACCTAAGTGAGATGCATTTTCAAAGTGTTTAATTGGCCCTGATCTGTTTCCTCCGTGCACTTTGTTTCTACATTTTGTTTCCAAATTGGGCTAAGGGTTGACAGTTGTTGGCTTTCCAATTACTTTATCAGCTACTAGTGAGGGGAAGTAACTTGCTATCAGTAATATTTAGGGTGGTGTTCATCAACTAATAGATTTCTTATTCCAAAAGCTATGTCTGAATTTTAAAAGACAAACAAGACCTCAAGGGTTATGTATTAACATATACTTAACTTAAGCAGTGTTAGAGGACCTTCCCTCTGGATTCCTGGTAAAACACAGAGGTATGACACTTTCTCAACCTTCTGTGTTCTGAGAATCAGCTTACTTCAAAGAAGCAATACTCCCATGGGGCTTAAGTACAATTAATGTTTTACTATTTTCTTTGTTTGTCTTGTTTTTTGTTGTTGTTGTTCTGAGGCTATACGTTAATGATTTTAATTCCGCTCCCTTTGTTAGTAAAGGATCAGCTGAAGTGTTTGAGAGCAACCCAGAGAAGATGACTGTATATTTGACTTGACCACAATTAAATCCTTCAAGTTTTGAACACTGACCAACCTTCACTCTGAGCCAGTAGTGGAATGTGGAACAACCTCCCAACACTGCCACTCCAGTGCGAAGATGATTATCCCATTACCTTGCACTGGTTTCTTGGTCCCAAATTTATACTCTTTAAGGGCAAATCTATTTCTTCCTGTACTTTACAGTTTTTAAGACTTAAATATAAGTTCAAAAACTTATGACCAGAAAATTCTCCATTGTGGAAATAGTTCTTTTTTTACTTGACAATCTTTATTCAGGGTATAATTATTATAAACTGGTAACTACATGTGTTTCCAAGGTGAAATGCTCAGAAGCACATTATCTGATGATCCAGGTTCACAATATATAACAACTTTAAAAATTTTTTCCATATATATTCATGGCTATCCAATTTCTTAGATATTGATGATTATGCAGGAAATGTGACATTTTAAGATGTATAAAAGAAAAATAAAAAGAATCAGATAAAAATCTATAAAACTTCTTCATTTAATATATTCAGCATTAGCTTTGAATAATTCCATAACTTTGAAAATGTCTCCTACTTAACAAAAAGGCAAGAGTCATATAAAAATAAATTTAAATCAGTATGTATGTTTATTGTGCCTTGACATATATATCATGATCTGTGCCTTTACCATCTACATGACATGTATGAAAGAAGCAGCATCACCTGACATACTATATTCAAATGCTCATTTACCATGTGACCACTACCAAGTGACAATCTCTCTGTGCCTTAGCTTCTACAAGTGCTCTATATCTGGCATTTAAACATTTTTCAACCTATTTTAACTCTGTCATCCATCCATCTACACATCCTTGCTATTGTTCCCCTCATTTCCCACCATTAAATCTCCAGTTCTGGAAATCATCATTCTTTCAAATATATTGAGACATCCTTTCCATTTTCATTTACCCATAAATTTCTAATAAATACTTCCAAAGTAAGAAAAGCAAGTAGCAGAAACATTATGTTTTCCCTGGGCTATTAGTTATGAGAGCAGGGAAAGGATTTTTTTGTGGTTTCCTTGTGTAGTACAATAGAGCAAATATATGCAAAGATTCAGTAACTAACATTTCCTTTGCTTTGCACTACACTGTATCTCCAGGACATAACAGCTTCAGTGTCAAAATTTAGGGGAATCTTCAAAAAGACATGCAGAACAGTCTAGCTCATTTTATATAGCCAGCACAGTGCTGTGGAATAATTGGCAACATAAGAAAGGCAGCCTTCACACCAATATTATACTGATTTAACTACTATAGCTTTTAAATATAGCTTGAAAACAGAAAATTGGTCCCCCCCAGCATTAATGTTCCTTCTCAAGTGCTAAGTAAGAATACACAATAGGAATGAATAAGTTTTTCAACAATTGGTATTAAAAAAACTGAATGTCAACATTCAAACAAATCATATTTGACCAATCACATATCTTACATTACACATTAAAGTCAACACAAAATGGATTAACATTGAAGCCTAAAACCTGATGCAATGAGATAAATCACGGGGCAAAGTTTTATTATAATTGGCTTTATCAATAATATGTTTCAATCTAGTACTAGAAGCACAGACAACAACAGCAAAAATAAATAGGATTAAACTAAAATTATTCTGCACAGCAAAAAAAAAACAGATAAAGCATTCTAACAAATGCAAGAAACACTTGCAAATCATACATCTTATAAAAAATTCATACAAAAAATGTAAGAAGCTTATAGGATTCAATAGCAAATGACATTAAGAACCCAATTCAAACTTAGGGAAAGCACTTCATAAATGAGACAGCACAGAAGATAAACAAATGATCAATAGGTATTTGTAAAATTGTTCAAGATCTTTAGCCATCATGAAAATGCAAATCAAAGTCACAATAGAGTATCACCTCATACATTTCTGTGTGACAATTATCAAATAATCATAATAAGAAAAAATATTTGATAGAATATATAGAAACTGGTATCATGTACATTGTTGATTATTCAAAATGGTGAAGTCACTGAGGAAAACAAAAGTGAGTTCTCAAAAAACTGGAATATATATATATATATATAATTAGATTGAAAATGGATTAACACTTAAGCTATATATAGCTGTTATATATATATATATATATATATATATATATATTACATTACATATATGACCTCACAATCTCACTGCAGCTATTTACCCAAAATAATTGAAGTAAGGATTTTCAATAAATATGTGCACTGCACTGCTCATTGTAGCATGATTTATTCATAATAATAACCAAGAGGTGGAAACAACCTAAGTGACAAGAGAAAGATAAATGGATAATGAAACACACAGACACAGACAGACAGACAGACAGACACACACACACACACACACACACGCCTTCAAATATTATTCAGCTTTAAAGAGAACAAAATCCTGCAGTTTGCAAATTCATAGAGAAGCATGAGGCCATTATTTTAAACGAAGTAGCTAAATCCCATAAAGACAAACACGGCACAGTGCCACTGATCCCATGACTAAGACACTAGAACTCATAGAAAAATGTTACAAATGTGATTCCCTTAAAGGAGTAAGAAAAATGGCAAGTTGCTAATCAAATGGGATAAACTTCCCACTGCATGGGATTTTGTAGATATCTGCTATGGAGCATTTGCCTGTGATTAACAATAATATATATTACACATTAATGTATTAATTAATCTACTAGTGTGTTTTAAAATGTATGAAGATAGTAAGCCTATTGTTATGTGTTTTTACAACAGTAAACAACAGCAACAACAACAACAACAAAAACCAAAGGTCATATGTTAAAACGCACTAGATGAAAACTGCATATAACTCAAAATCTTTCTTGGCCATATGTATCTGAAAGTTGTCATTGAATTTTGTTACTCAGCAGGATACTGTCAAAAACTGTATTAATAGGCAAGGACCAGAGAAGTGAATCAAAAATCTGAACATATTGTTTGGAAGGGCAACAGTCTGACATCCATGTTACATTAAACTCCAGCAGAAGCTAGCGGCTTACAAAGACGTGGTGCTGCTCACCCTTTTATTCCCCAGGCTTGGATTCACCATACCTGCCACCCTCAGAGGATTATTCTTCTAAGAGTTATAGGGAAAATTAATTGTTAAAACATAGTAGTAATTAAAACCATAAATTGGATAAATATTAATGTTTACAATTTTTCTTGGCTGTGGGAAAAAAGAATAGGAAAAGAAACTTGAAGCAAATATATATATATATATTCTGAGATAGCTAAACCGTGATTTTTAAAAAAGGATGTGAGGTCAGAAGACAGGCTAAAATGCCTTTGGCTGAAACATACCTTCCTCACTGAGGGGTGACAGAATTTGGCTTTGCAGAGCATGTAGAAACGAAGCGCTCTCCCTTTGGGAAGAAAAGAAATGAAGAAAATAAATGAAACCTAAAGGAGTACCCTAAACTGAAAACCACAGAAATTGCTGTGATATCACTGATGTTTATTGTTAAACACAATAAAAGTGCTAACTTATATTTAAATGGATTCTGTTCAAATAATTAAGAAATTACTAGAACTTTCATGTTTTAAAAGAAATATAGAATAAGGAAGTTGAAAATTGTAATACAAAAAAGGACAATAAATTATATAGCCAATGAAGATGTCTTCTATGGAAAGAAATACTTTTCTTCTTCTGTTTTCTTACTATTGTCGAGTAGCCTGTACTGGCTTCTGATAGTTCTACCATAAATATGACAGTTAGGTGAATAGATCTTTATATTAAATCCAATTAGACTTCAACAATCTGAAGACACTGGTATTGTTCATTTTTTTTTTCTACCGGGAATCGAACTCACAACCTCATGCTTGCCAGGCATGCACTTGCGCCACTGAACTATATACCTGATCCAGTATTGTTCATTTTTGACTGATTTTTTTATCCCGTATTTGAAAGTGGTTGATCTAGCATTTTTGTCTTGTTATTTACAGTAAGATATAAATACAGAGGGCAGAGAAAATGGAGTTTAAATTAATTCTATAGAATGCTGTGAAATTTTCAGCTGTTGCAAGCACCATATAATATAGTAAGGGAAATGAACAGCTCAGGCCACTGAAGACCTGTACCCTGTATATTGTATTTGGAATGGCGTTAACGCTATGTTATTAGCAAATATAGGCACACACACATACGGCTGTGTTTATCTTTGTTTCTCCTTACGCCCATTATTTTCATGAGTCTTGGGTGGGCTTTTGTGCTATAGTGGTTTGACTGACATTTAATGTCTATTAAAATTTTGGATATTGTTTAGGGTTCTTTATGTATTTTAAAAATATCTTTCAACAAATATCTTTCAACAAAATATGTGGGTTTAATTAGTTCTAACCCAATTAGTTTTACAATTGGTTTTAAGTTAGTGTTATATTTGGTCTTAATGTGATCATTGTCTTTAAAGTTTCTCTTGTTTTAAGGTTTATTATAATTATTGTGAGGCTTCGATTTTTGGAGCAGGCACTGGTAATGGTAAAGGTTTAGGCACTAGGCATCACCTTGCAGGGTCTTTGATTTCCTGAAAAAATGATGGTGCTCTACTGCTTGTCAGAGTATATTTTCTCTTTGAAAATTGTTTGAATTATTCTCTAGAAAATAAAAAATATCTTCATTGTGTTTTATCACAACAGTTAACAGATTGTCTAGTTATTTATTGTAACTGGAGAATTTTAATCATTTGATGTATAGGTTGGCTACTCCCATTGCATTACAGAGACTCAATGTAAGGTCAGGTGGAGTTCACGTTGTTAACACTCCCGTTAAGACAACTGAGGTGTTCTTAATGGGTTAATATGTATTCGCTGGAACATCGTATTAATTGTAATCATGTACACCAATCCTAACACTTTCAATTTTTTAAAATGTTGTATGGCTTGATGTAAGTCACCTCATTTTAGTGGTTTGTTAAATTTGGTGGGTTAACAGAGGGGTTGACATTTTTCCAAGCTGTTTTAATCCAATCCCATATTTTAATTGCTTTTTAAACTGTTGTTACTGGAGTTTAATGATGCATCTTCATGGAAGTCACTTTTGATTGCACACACACGTGCATATCACTCCAGTTCCAAGAGACAAATATTTTACTGCTGAATCTTAATAGGCACTAACAAAAGTTTGCAGCTTTATAAAACACTACAACAGCTGCAGTGATTTATTCAAGGCTTCAGTATCTTTATATGGGTTATTTTTCTTGGTGGTGTATTTAATAACATGAAGCTAATCAATGAATAATTAAAACACTATTTTAGATAG
>PVLD010030058.1:0-17302 GCA_004027595.1 Dinomys branickii
CTAAGGTGCAAAAAGAAATGACTACCAAAATAGAAGACATTAAAGCAGACACAAATAAACAAATAGAGGAGCACAAGAAAACAATGGAAACCATGAATACAAAATACAGCCAAGACATAGAATCAATGAAACACATCCAAACAAAATGCAGCAGATTAGAAACTCCACTGAAAGTACAGAGAGCAGATTAAAGGAAGGCAAAGATAGAATATCAAATCTAGAAGACAGGGACACAACTAGCAACCAGGAAAAGAAAGATATCTTAAAATCATAGGAGACCATGAAAAATTGATCCAAGAGCTACAGAATGAAGCAAAGAAGAACAGTATAAGATGGAATCCATGAGAAAGCTTGAGACAGCATAAATACCATTAAAAACCTCTTCACAGAAATAATGGCAGAAAATTCCCAAACATGGGTAAAGAAATAAACGAAGCATAAAGAACTCCAAATACCACAACCAAAATAAATCCACACCAAGGACTATAATAAGCAAGATTCCGGGAACTCAGCACAAAAACAAAATTTTAAAAGCAGCTAAAGAAAAGAAATATATCACCTATAAAAGAAAACCATCAGAATCACAGCAGACTTCTCAATACAAACCCTCAAATAGAGAAGAGCTTGGAGTGAAATATTTCAAACCCTCATGGAAAACAATCTTCAACCCAGATTGATGTATCCCACAAAATAATCTTTCAAAATTGATGGAGACATAAGATACTTCCATGACAAAGAACTGAAGAAATTTATGACCACCAATCCAGCTCTACAGAATGCTCCGAAAGACATATTAGAAAGAGATAACGAAGACCACAAATGCAGGAACACCAATAGAAAGAAGCCACTAGGAAGGATGAGCAATTAAACAGAGCAGAAAGCAAGGGAAAAAACAACAAGGAAACAACATAAAAAAAGAAAAGCCAGTATGTATGTTATAACCATCAATGTAGACTGGCTGTCTGCAGAACGTGGAGCAGCAGCCTGAGCTCTGCAGAAGTCTCAGCTGGCAGGTCAGGCCCATGCACCCTCAAAGAGCTGCCTCCAGACCCCAGAGCAAAGGCCTGTATCTGGCCACCATTGGGTTCATGGCTGAGGCCTGCTAGCTTCCACTGATGGCCTGGAGACCCTGGTACTGAAGGTCAGCATTCTGCCACCATCGTGGCTGTGGTTTGAGCCATATGCCCCACTGACTGCCTGGGTATCCTGGACCTGGTGGTCCACTGCCCTCTACCATCTTAGGATAAGTCTGCCACCCAGGAAAACTAGGTCCTCAGAAGCCTTTGGTGAGCTGCCCAGGAAATGTGAGGCTCAAAACTTTTCCTCTGACATCCAAAATTACAAGATGTAGAAGCAAAATGTAATCTCAGAACTCAACACCACCCAGAACAAGTCTAGGAGATACTGACATAGGAGAAATTGGAAGTCACATGCCTGAAATCTCTGAAATGATCACAACTGAAGTAAAGACACAACTCCATCAGGCCAGAAAAGAAATCAGATCAGAAATAATCTCCTAGGTAACAGAGAATTGACATTAATAATGAAACAACTACTCAGCGCATCTAAAGGAGACATATATAAAAAAATTGACAAGCACAGAAAAATGGAGACATTAAATGAACAACACAGGAAAGAACTAGAATGCATGAAACAGATTTAAATAGATATCCAGGAAATCAAAATTTCTATTGAAAGCTGGCAAAACCACTTGAATGAAGCTAAAGATAGACTTTCAGATTTTGAGGGCAGCATTGCAGCCAATGATCGTGAAATGAAAGATCTCTCAAAATTAAAAAACAACCATGAAATATCAATTCAACAACTGTAAGATGATGTAAAGAGAAACAACATACGACTAAAAGGTGTCAACAAAACAGCAAGACACAACACAAATGACATAAAAAGAATATTTGCAGAAGTAATAGCAGAAAATTTTCAAGAATGGAAAAAGAATCTGACACACAGAAAAGTGAGGCATATAGAACCCCACCTGGCCATAACCAAAATAAAACTACACCTAGACATATAATAATCAAGACCCCAGGTATCCAGCAAAAGAACAAAATATTAAGTCACTAGAGAAAAGAAACATCATCTATACAGGAAAGCCCATCAGAATCATGGCAGATTTCTCAACACAATCCATCAAATGAAGAAGAGTTTGTAGTGAAGTATTCCAGGTCCTAAAACAAAACAATTTCCAGTCCAGATTGATGTATCCTGCAAAACTATCCAAATTTAATGGAGAAGCAAAATAGTTCCATGACAAAGAACAACTGAAGAACTTCACAAGTACCAAACCAACTCTACAAAGAGTACTAAATGATACTCTAGAAAGAGATAGAAATGACCACAATTTCAAGAACAACAGCAGAAAGGAACCAGTTTGTAGCACAAGCAATTAAACAGACAGTAAAAGCAGGAAACCAACAACAGGTAAATAACATGATGAAGATATGCCAACACATTTCAGTTATAACCATTAATGTAAATGGCCTCATTCACCAATTAAAAGATTGGCAAAGCAGATCAAGAAACAAAATCCAACAATATGCTGTATACAAGAAACACATTTAAATCAAAAGGAAATTCATAGACTGAAAGTCAAAGGATGGAAAACAATTCTCCACACAACAGGAACCCAGAAAAGAGCAGGGTGTGTTGGTTTGGGGCAATAGTTTTGCAAGGGAAACAATATAATACAGGACACACATTTTATACCATTATTATAATAATCACCCAAAGAATGATATACAAAAGAGTACAGGAAATCTGTCCACACACTAAGACCAAGAAATCCAGCTGAGGGCCTGGATCCAACGACAATGTCCTACATGAGTCCAGCTGAATACTTAGAGCTCATAACAATACCTCCCATGAATACAACTGGAGCCCACAACATCTCATGCAGGCCTGTTTCACAGATCTGTACTGGGAAGGCTTAAAGGTCAGTGGTGGAATCTAGAAAGTCTGTGCCAGAAGGATGAAGAATCTGTGCTAGCAGGCTGAGGGATCTGTACTGGAGTCAGAAAGTGATGCTCAGAAGAACGAGAACTCCCCTGAAAGGCACCACAGCCACCCTCAGCAACAGTGAGGTCCCAAGTTCCTCTGATTATCAAAATGGCTGAGTTCCCATCAGGGGAGCCAATGCAGCTAGCTTCTCCTGGAGACCAGCAGCGTACCATCTTCCCCTCTGAAGCCAGGAAACAATGCTCAAAGTGAGGACCACAGCTCCCCCAAAGTGAACCAAAGCCATTCTCAGTGCCAACAAGGTCCCAAGCTCCTCAGAGGATGAAAACAGCCAAGTTCATTTGGAAAGCCAACATGACAAGCTCCTCCAAAGCAATTAATAGCTTCCACCAGCTCCAACAGCCTTTCTCCACTCTCAACAGCCATAACTTTTCCTTCTCCAGTTCTGCCTCTTATGCTGCTGGCAAACAATCCCCAGGTGGGCCTCCCACACCCAGCACCATGGTTACTCAGTTCAGCTGGGGGTTATAAATTGCCAGTTATCAATCTACTACACAGGGGTAGCTACTGTATTTGCAGATAATTCAAACTTCAAACCAAGAATGATCAAAAGAAATAAAGAAGGTCAATATATATTTGTCACGTGGAAACTTCAAAGAAGAGATAACAATCATAAATATGTATGCACCAAACACGGAAGCACCCAACTATGTAAGACAAATCTTAAGCGACATGAAAAAACCAAGTAACTAACAACACTATTGTAATGGGGTACTGTAACACCTCACTGACACAAGAGATAGGTCGATGGTATAAAACATTACAAAAGAAATGGTAAAATTAAACAAAACTTGTGAACAAGCAGACTTAAGAGATGTTTACAGAGTGTTCCAACCCAAAACATCAAAATACATGTTCTTCTCAGCTGCACATGGGACTTCCTCTAAAATAGACCACATACTAGCACATAGAACAGGCTTAACTAAATGCAAAAGAATTCAAATTATCTGATGTATATTATCTGACCATAGAGCAATAAATTTGGAAATTAATGACAAACGGAACCACAAAAACTCCATAAACAGACGGAAATTAAATAATAGCCACCTGAACAACCAATGGGTCATAGAAGAAATTAACTATTATCTATAAGCAAAAAAGATGTTAATACAAGTCACCAGAATCTGTGGAACGCAATGAAAGCAGTCCTCAGAGGAAAGTCTATAGCAGTGAACTCACATGTTAGGAAAACACAACGACAACAAATAAATAGCCTCACACTGCACCTAAAACCTTTAGAAAAAAAGAACAAGAAAAGCCTAAACCCCAAAAAGGGAAGAGATTATAAAGATCAGGGCAGAAATAAATGCAATTGAGAGGAAAAAAACACTACAAAGAATTAATGAATCAAAAAGTTTGTTCTTTGAAAGAATAAATAAAATTGATGAACACCCAATCTTATGCAAAAAATGAAAGAAAAGAATTAAATTCATGAAATAAGGCATGCAAAAGGTGAAATCATTGTAGATCCTATAGAAATTCAGAAGATCACCAATACCTACTTTGAAGATCTTTCCTCTCATAGGGTGGAAAACACAGAAGAAATGGACAGATTCCTAGATAAGTATGAATTACCAAAGCTAATTCAAGATATAAAAATCTTGAATAACCCAGTATCAATTACGGGAATAGAAAACATGACTAAAAACCTACCAACAAAGAAAATCCCAGATCCTGATGGATTTACAAATGAATTCTACAAGACATTCACAGAATATTTAATGGCAACATTCCTCAAACTCTTCAATGAAATTGAAAAGGAAGCAATTCTTCCTAGCTCATTTCTGGAGGCAAATATTATACTGATACCAAAACCTGACAAAGACTGAACCAAGAAAGAGAACTATAGACCAATCTCCCTAATGAACATAGTGGCAAAGATACTCAATAAAACGCTAGCAAATAGAATACAGAGAATCTTAAAGAAAATTATACACCACAACCAGTTTGAATTCATTCCAGGAATTCAGGGATGATTCAATATTCGCAAATCAATTAATGTAATACACCATATCAATAGAGCCAAAGATGAAACCACATGATCATCTCCATAGATGCAAAAAAAGCTCTGAACAAAGTCCAACATGCATTCATGTTAAAAACCCTAGAGAAAATAGGAATAAATGGCCTTTACCTCAACCTGATCAAAGCCATCTATGACCAACCAACAGTCAACATCATACTCAATGGACAAAAGCTAAAAGCTTTCACTTTAAAGTCAGGAACAAGACAAGGATGTCTACTGTCACCATGCCTATTCAACATAGTTCTGGAAGCATTAGCCAGAGAAATTAGACAAGAGAGAGAAATAAAAGGAATAAGAATAGGAAAGGAAGAAGTAAAACCATCACTATTTGCAGATGGCATGATACTTTACATGGAAGACCTCAAACACTCCACAAGAAGACTCCTTGAATTAATTGACAAATTCAGCAGTATAGCTGGATACAAAGCCAACACACAAAAATCAATAGCATTCCTATACAGTACAAACAACAAACAGACTGAGAAAAAAATTAAGGAAACCATACTTTTCACAATAGCATCCAAGAAATTGAAATATTTAAGAATCAATCTAACAAAAGTAAAAGATCTATTCAATGAAAAATACAGTACTCTGAAAAAGGAGATCAAGGAGGATTTCAATACATGGAAAAATATTACTTGCTCATGGATTGGAAGAACCAACATTGTGAAAATGGCCATACTACCAAAATTGTTGTACAGATTCAATGCAATTCCCATTAAACTGCTGTTAGCATACCTCACAGATCTAGAGAAAACATTCCTTAAATTCATCTGGAACCAAAAGAACCCCAGAATAGCAAAAGCAATCCTGGGCAACAAAGACAAATCAGGAGGAATCACAATCCCTGACCTGAAATTATACTACAAAGCTACTGCAATAAAATCAACCTAGTACTGGCTAAAACACAGATCTGAGGATCAATGGAACAGAATAGAAGATGAAGCAACATCCAGAAACACACTCAGCCACCTAATCTTTGACAAAGGGGCCAAACAAGCTCACTGGAAGAAAGACAGCCTCTTTAAAAAATGGTGCTGGAAAAATTGACTTGTCGCTTCTCAAAGACTGAAAATAGACCCAAGTCTATCACCATGCACCAAACTCAAGTCAAAATGGATCACAGATCTCACTATTAAAACAGAAACTCTAAATCTATTGGAAGAGAGAGCAGGTAAAAACTTTGAAGACATAGGAGTAGGCAGAGTTCATGAACAAAAATCAACCTGCAAGAGAAACACTTTGAAGAATCAACTGGGACCTCATCTTACTGCAAAGTTTTTGCACATCTAAAGACATCACCAGCAGAGTAAAAAGAAAACCCACAAATTGAGAAAAAAATCCTAGCTGGCTTTTCCCCAGACAAAGGTCTTCTATCTAGAACATAAAGAATTGAAAAACATGAACCTCCCCAAATTCAAAAACCCAGTTCTAAAATGGGCATCTGAGATGAATACACACTTCTCAGAAAAAGAAATACAAATTGCAAATAATTACATGAGAAAATGTTCACCGAGAATATTAGTCATTCGAGAAACGCAAATTAAAACAACACTGAGATTTCATCTCACCCCAGTAAGAATGGCTAGCGTTAAGAAATCAACCAATAACAAATACTACTGGTGAGGCTGTGGAGAAATAGGAATTATTCTCCACTGCTAGTGGGAATGCAGACTGGTGAAACCACTGTGGAAATCACTTTGGAGATTCCTCAACAAACTAGGTCTAGAGGTCCCATTCAACCCAGTCATTCCCCTTCTGGGTATTTTCCCAGAAGATCTGAAAACATCATAATATCACAGCAATATATGTGCACCCATGTTTATAGCAGTGCAATTTGTAATAGCTAAATCGTGGAAGCAACCCAAATGTCCATCCACAGAGGACTGGAAAGAAAAACTGTGGCATTTTTATATAATGAAATAGTACTCAGCTATAAAGAAAGACAAACTTGAGGCTTTTATAGGCAAATGTACACAAATAGAGACCATACTCATAAGCAGAATAAATTAGAGGTGTTTGCATAAGCAGCACATTGTATCACTGTTATAGGAAATTGAAAGTGTGAGTATAAATTAGAAGGTATCATAAACAGTGTGAAATTAAAGGAAACTGCACAAAAGTAGGGAGCAGCTGGGATGGGAGGAGGGAGAAAAGGAAGAAGGGCATAATTATGTATGTGTATGTATGTGCAGGATGGCTAACATAGTTGTACTACTGACTTATGTTGCTTTATTGTAAGGAACAGTTACTGATTAGCTGTTTGATCAGTCTTGCATGTCTATATTTGTTTTCCTGAGTATACACTTTGAAGTTATCAATATGTAATACAACAACCATTGTTAATTCCCTGTCACCTTGTCTGTAACTCAGTTCTAAATGTACTATTCTGGTGCTACTTCATAAGTGGCTGTCTGTTTGTTAATATGTTTGCATTCTTCTACTTTTTAAAACAAAAAAGGTATGTTTTTATATAATAGAGTACTACTCAGCCATAAAGAAGGATAAACTGGAAACTTTTGTAGGTAAATGGATGCAACTAGAGACCATACTCAGAAATAAATCAGACACATATGTATAAAAATTGTATTGTCTCACTAGTGTGAGAAATTGTACCTGAAAATAGGACACAAAACATACAAAAAATATTGTGGGAGAAAACTACAAAATAAAAGACAAACTCTATGGGGGAAAGGAGAAAGGCAAAAAGGGAAAAAGAAAATAATGTATGTGTACACAAGATAGTTTTACAGCCAGCTTCTCTTAGTTCCTTGAAAAGAATGTTTTGTGCTAATGTTGTTTGGATAGGGTATCATGCCAATATCTTGTAGTTTGATTAACTAATTCAAAGACAACAATATGCAATGTATCAACTATTTTTTGTACTGGGAAACAAACTCAGGACCTTGCATAGGCACTTGTGCTGCTGAGCTGTATCCCCAAGCCCATTGTACCAAGCATTGTTAGTGTCCTACTAACTTGTTTCGAAACTCAGTTTTATTGTTTGTTTATCTTTTTCTCTTTAATATAAATTTTTTTAATTATCAAACTGTTTTCCAAAATTATTGTACCATTTTATAGTAAACTTTCTCCATATCCTCACCAACATTCAATATTTAATTACACTCTTTCTAGTAAGTATATGTGATAACTCAGTGTAATCAGATTTTGCATTTTCTTTATGAGTATTAATTTTGAGCATCTCTTCCTTTACTTAATAAATTTTAGACATATTTTAGGAGGAATGGATTGAAATATGCTGACCTTTTTAAATTTGAGATATCCAGTCCTGTTTTCTTTTTCTTTTTTTTTCTCTTTCTTTCCTTCTTTGTTTTGTTCTCCTTTTTTGCGCTTTTATTGAGACAAGGTTTCACTAAATCACTAAATTCTCCCCACTGAACTGAAACATTCAATCCTCCTGCCCCAGCCTCTCAGAGTGCTGGAATCACAAGCACCCACCACAGTGAGATAGTCTTTATTGTCCCATTCTCTTCACAGAATGTATTCTCCTTTTTCCCTTTTTTTTTTTTTTTGTCATTTAGTACCCATATTTTTCCTTCTTTTTTAACCACTCAGCATTTACAAAACAAATTGCATGTATCACTGCACATTCAGGAATATATTGTACAGTTTTTTTTCTTTTATTTTGTTTCTGTTTTGTTTTTTGTCTTTTGAGACAGGGTCTCACTATGTAGTTCAGGCTGGCCTTGAGCTCACTTTGTAGCCCAGGCTGGTCTCCAACTTGCAATGATCCTCCTGCCTCAGCCTCCTGAGTGCTGGGATTACAGGTGTGTGCCACAGTGCCTGGCTAGCTTTTTCTTTTAAAGAGGAAAAAAAGTTTTCTTCATTTAAAGAAAAAAACTGATGAAGTAAGTACTTATGCTTAAGCTTTATCAGCATTTCATGCATGTTACCCTTCTGAAACAGTATGGGATAGGTACCTTCTAAGAAAAAAAATGCCAAAGTCAGGGAAGCAATCGAAGGGACTTAACAAATAGATCCTTTATAAAGTGATCCTCACCTGAGGGCAATGATGTTTCCCTGTCAAGGCTATCTGGCAAAGTCTGGGAGTAATTTTGATAGTCCCATTGGGGAAGAGATGCTGGCTTTCTGGGGCAAAGGCAAAGGACAGCCCAACAGCACAGAGTTATCCAAGTAAAATACCAGGAAGGCCACGGTCACTAAACCATGGTTTAGGAAAACTAACGGAGGATGATAAAATCCCCTCGGGAGTCCATACAAAGAGATTGACTAACTTTGGGTCCAAAGGCTGAGGTGAGGGAACTGTCACCAGAAACCTGTCAGAGCCATAGTGCCAGGTAGGGACGTAAGAAAAGGGCTGACTGAGGTTTTGGAGGAATTAAGTTTATATAATTTGGAGGATTATCTTTAAGAATAAGAAAACAAAATTTCAAGTCCAAAATTAAGCATGATGACCAATAAATAAAAATCACAAATATTTAATATCTAAGAAATACCATCATAAATGAAATCCACTTAAAAAATAATTTATCAATTAACTGACAGACACAGATTTCAAATACCTTTTTCTGACACTTCTTGTTTTTATATTCTGATTATATCTTCACATTTTGTACTACTTGATAGGAAGGTAAATCTGTCAGTATTTTCTCTAACATGATCGATTTTAAATTTGCTTTTCATCATTGATAGTTTAGAAAGTTATTTATAGCTTCAAAATTCATATTGCTACATCATATAATTTTTGTCTGTTATCAAATCTTGGAAGCTTTCCACCAAATTCTTTGTTTAAACTGCAAACTTATAGAACATTTCAAGTTTCCCTGGGTAGTAACTAATATTAAATACTCTCTGAAGTGACAGTAGTCATTAACCAGTTTGTCCTAAGTGTCCCCATTATAGCATCTTGTGAGTTTTATATTATATCAATGTCAGTAATTCATGTCAAAGTACCAACAAATTTACATCATTCTCCAATGTGTCTGTATGATTCATTTCTGTTTGTTAATTAGATTATCAAACAAGTCAAGAGCCTAGTCCTTCTATTCATAATTTATCTTTTCCTCTTAATGAATTATAGCTTTTAGTATGATTAGAAAAATGTTTGCTTTATTTCTTAATCAGAATAGTTTACACTAACTTAATATTTTGAATTATCACTTTTGCTTCCTATTTTATTAATTTTAGAATTTAAATTGTCTCTTGGTTTTTTTAATAAACACACAGGGAGAGGATCAAAGAAAGTGTCTTCCATTTATGTCCTAGTCAGGAGATTCAGATTTTTCACTTATTTAATTGAAATGTCTAAAATGTCTTTTAAGTATGTACTTCTCAACTTTAGAATATTTTTTTCCTTTTAACAAAGGCATATGGCCACCTGGACATATTGTAGGAGCTCCCTCCAGATCTTAGGAAGACAGCCTGCACATCTGAGGAATTCTGAAGTTTTATTTATGTCATCGACATCTACCTCTAAAATGAAGTCTCTGCCAATCCTTTCTTAAGAAAAAGAATCCAGAAAAATAAATACCTCAACCTGTCCCTATGGCTGGGACCTCTTACTGGCCAAACCCAGTCTGCAGTCAGAGATATTGAATGATGTAGTCGGTCCAAGTCAGCTCCTGGGTCACAGAGCAGGGCCAAGAGATCTGCAAAGGCAAACAGAAAATAAAAGGTCCAGTTAATTATATCCAAATAGTTGCTGTCTTCAGAAGCTTCCATTTTACAGCATTCATACCTTATATGGGGCTTCTGTGCCATTCATACAGAAGAAAAGCAAAATAAGTGTGATTAGCACTTGCTCATAGAAATCCCTTCCTCAAGAGGCACCAACTAGCATACGTCTGAATACTGCACAGTAGTGGTGCAGTAAAGCATATTCATCCTCTGATACATTCACATATCATAATCATTTTGAAAGCTTCAACACATGTCTTCTAATGGTGTCACTCCATATAATGAGATATGCAAATTAGAATGTTACAGAGAGTCTTAATTGCATTATATCATTCAGAGTTGTAAATGTTCAGCTAGTTATAACCCAGGTAGGGCAATCAGAAGAAAAAAAAAAAAAGAAATATTCTTTTGGCTGTTTGACCCAAAAATGAAATACACTTACATTGCTAATGGGTATATTACTATGCTCCTCAGACATCTATTGCAACAGTGGGTTAACATGGTTGGCCTCCAGAGATGTATCAGCATTTCCTTATAAATGCTTTATGAACCTTGGTGTCACTGTTTGGGGGGCCCCAGGCATGATTTCATATTTTTATAAAGCTTCTTATAAATCCCCAAGGAATTATAAAAAGAACTTAAATCAAAGATGGTTTGTCAGATGAAGTATGGTATGACATAACTATATCAACTATAGAGAAAATGTACCTCCTTCATGTATTTTCAATGCAAGTAGATAATTCCATGATATTATTTCCCAAACTCCAAATTCTGACATAATTTCACAACATATGAAAATGGAGACTATGAAACTTTTTTCGTTTGAAAATAGGTGAGTTCTTTCATGTATTACAACTTCTACTCAAGCAAGAAATCTCTAACAAGACCACAGTCTTGTTCTCATCCATTTTTAGGTCTCCATCTCTGCTGCACATCATACAATACCTGCAAGATCACATTCCAAGAGCAGGAAACTACTGAAACAAATAATATCCCTTCTTTCACTTAAAAATCACTATCCTCTCCAAAAAACCCTCTCTTTCCTTCTTGTAGTTGTATATGGATCCCCTCTACATTTAAAAATCACTACTACCCTAAAAGCACCCCCTACTCTTCATCCATTAAAGCCCCATCATAGCCACCCATGACTACCATCACAAACCCTCCTACAAAGAAATCACTGTTCAGGGACTATGCTTTTTCAGAGTTGAAACTGTCTTTGTTTACTTCAGTGTCTTGGAGATTGTCTGAAATAACTTGAGACGTAAGTCTCACACAGATCTATTGAATCATGTTGGAATTAATTAAATTCAAGGCAGAAAATCACAATCTTCCTGAGACAATCCAATTCTTTCATTTGATTCTTGGGAAAAGCATGATTTATTCACTTACCTAATGAGCAGTAACAACAGGGTGTTTCACCATTATTGTCACAGTGAAGACATTCAGAACAATCTGATTAAATCTCCAAGACAGGACACCTAAATTGAGTCCCATATTTTTTCCAATAGTATTCATTACTTCCATATTTATGACGGTTTTTAACTCATTATTTATTCTTTTCTCTGTCTTACTCTCTTCACATGGCAAATTGGCCCACACTTTACAATAGGATCTTCCTCGATGTTTCTCACATCCCACTCCTCCCTACCACTCCCTGTCAGCACTAACACATTTCTCTTTCCTACCCAGTATTTTGCATGTGCTTCCTGACACACTTCCGTGGAATTTATTCTAAAAACTACTTCTAAAATGATGCACTAAATATAAGATTTTGCTGCGCCACTCTTCTTCTAAAAATTGTTATGAATAACCAATAAATAAAATAATAGTTCAAACTCCACAGATATTCAATTGGAAGATATTCAATTTACAAAATTCCATCCCGTATCAAAATTTCCTTACCAAAGGTAAGTCAAAGTGAAAAGACCCTGCTGGTCATTAAATGTAAACCTTTCATTTGAACTCATTACCAGAAATCATACATTTGGTAGATGATAAATCAAGCTCAATCCATGTTTCCTGATTCCACCTTCTCAACAGAAGCTTTTTATCTGAGGTAACGTGTAGATGACCTGGGGTGAACTGGTGTAGCCAGTGAAGGACGAAGGTATTTTGGATAAGAGGTCAAGAAACAGGGTAATTCTTATTTTAAAATACCAATTCCATCATCACTTATGCCATTATTACACCTTCTTTTTTCTAAGTCTTAAAAGTCAGTGACATGGAATTCGGCTGAGTGAAAAAAAAAGTCTAATCTCAAAAGGTTACAAACTATATGATTCCATTTATATAACATTTTTGAAATGATGAAATTATAGGTATGAAAAATAAATTAGTGGTTGCCAAGGATTAGGTGGTGATGGGCAGTTTGCTGTTAAAAGATAGCGCAAGGTATCCTTGTGAAAAAGCTACTGCTCTGTATTCTGACTACGGTAGTGGTTCCATGTGGCCTACTCTGATATTATAGCACAGAAATAAATGCATGCACACACGAACACGGGCGAGTGTCCACAGAATGGGTACAGCCTGAGGAAGGTCATTTTTCTGACATTATCCCAAGAAAAGAAAGAACAAGAATGAGGGCAGCAGACTGAGAAGCCTCGATGTAGTAAGAGGGAAAGAAAACGGCCAGTATAAGAGAACTGGAGAAAGTGCTAAAATAAAGCCAAGCCAAAGGTATGTCTGAAAAAAAGTTTTTCATGTTCTATTTGTAGTTCCAGGATGATCATCTTCCTCATAAAATTCACTTGTCCCATATGCCATCCTTTTCAATATTGTTTAAGAGGCAGCTAGATTAATCTAAAAAGATGTTGTGTGTTAAGTTGATAGTGCATCCCATAACTTTCCATAAGATAATCATTTTCTTAAGAGGAACCTTCTACAATATCCATCTTATCTCAAAGGAAGAATTGTTCCGATAGAGTGGTCAGGCACCCCACTAGGCCTTGCAGAACAATCTGAGGATAAATTCATCTTAGATTCAGTATAGAATATTGGCTACGAGCAAGGGTCCTGGTGCCTAGTTAGCAGGATTTAAATCCTGGCTTAAACTCTTGGCTCTGTAATTGAGGCCTCACCACCTCTTGGTAATGACCCTGGCTATTCAGTGTCAGTGGCTTCCCACTGCCATGTGCACAGCGTGATCACTGTCTCCAGGGTCCTGTGGGAACCAGCTCCTACGTTCTCTTGTCAAACACATTTCTCGCCATTCTCTACCTCATGCTAGCCCTCAAACTCTGAAGGAGCTACACTTTATGAATTTGTTAACCAGGAATTTCTTGAGAATATCAAAAAGGAAATCTTTAAGCCTCTAGCTAATTTAATATTCAAAAAGATAATTTTAGGAAATAAATTCTTTGTCTGGTGTGGCTCTATAAGAAAGAATGCAGGTTACAAGGGCTTTAGATGGCTCCTTTCTCTGATTTTTGATTATTAAAGTCTAAACATGATATTATCTTGTCCTTGAGTTGCAATTTATTTTGGTTAGAGATTGATTCTTTCTTTAGCAAATATTTATAACCTTGAAATATATACATGACCAGCTACAAATACATGATTTTTTAACAATAAGCACTACATTTATTTTCACCATAAGCTTTCAGTAGAACATAAATTACATGATTTTTATACACATATTTGCATCTTTCTAACCATAGTGGAGTGTTTTACACACCTACCCCCATGTAACAGTGATTATACAGAGCTGTTGTTTTAAATGATAAAATTCTTACTTCTGCTTAATCTTGATGTTGTCTAATTCACTGAAAAACAAACGGTTTTAAACATGAATTATGTTATCAAAATTTATGTATTTTTATTCAAAATCATAATTTTAGTACATGAATTTTTCTTAGAACATGCCTGTTTTTCTTCTCTTCACCGTTTACAACATGCCATTTAAAAAGCAAGATTTCCATAAAGTGGACCTTTCTTGATGTAGGAATAAAACAGCTTGGAAACAACAGTGACATTTCCTACAACAGCCACCAGTCCTAATTTTTTTTGTTTAGCTTTGTAGCAACATCCAGGGAACAAATGCAACGCGCAAAAACAAACAATAAAAAGCCACACTACATAACCATGTGTCTTTAGAAGACTTCATAGCATTCAAGTGGACCACACAGTCTAATGCTTTTACATGTGATCTGGACACACAGAATGTGCCTTCAAAAACACAACACATCACCATTTTGTGGTTCTGGGTTGCCTTAAGATGTGTCACCAACAAGACACATGACAAATGTAAACTTAGAGGCTGAAGTTGAGAGATTATTCTGAAGACTCTGAATGGGCTTATTACACACACACACACACACACACACACACACACACAGCCCAGGCAACGTGAAGATATTTTCAAAGAACGATCAACAAACATTATCAACAAGCAATTTTCAATGAGAGGAAAGATTACAAAGATCCTGAAAACCCATGCCTTCCTAACACAAAAAACAAACGTCAGGAATTTGTCAGGAATAACAAGGGGATATAGCTCAGGGCTGGGGATATAGCATAAGTTGCTGCCTGAGCAAGTGCAAGGTCCTGAGTTTGATTCCCATGTCCCAAAAAAAAAAAAAAAAAAAAAGAATAACAAGTATTTTTCTATGAATCATTATGGAGCAAACTTCCATTCTTTGCAGCAATGCTTATTTTTAAATGTTTCCTCATAGTTGTTCTTTTTTATAATGTTTTCAAGAATGCTATCAGTTTTGAGTCTTCACACACTATTTATTTTTCCACAGCAGAATTTTTTAAGTAATGCACATGGAAGAAATGGAACTCTTGATCCTAGGTTGGCTGACACATGTGGTACACAATTTGCTCTTTTTTCTCTCTTCTCACTAATCAGAACTTATTATCAGTCATTCCCTGAGACGTTCCCAGCCAAAGACTATTCAATCAATCTTGATAGATTTTCTTTATACTCTGTAACCCATGCACTTTTTTAAAAGGACAGAAAATGTTAGAAAATAGTGGCAAATATGTTTTTAATTAAGACAATATATTTAAAAATCTTGTTATATAAATGTTTCTCAGGCTGGGATATTTATAATTTTCACAATAGGATTACATTGGTAGAAAATATTTTGAAACCACAAGATGTGAGAAGTGGGTACAAAAGCTATCTACACAACCAATGCTATTTCTATCAAAATTCCTATAGTATTTCTTACAGAAATAGGAAAAGTAATTCTAAAAGTTATAGTCAAAATATTCAAGAAAAAAAAGCTAAAAGCATCATACTTAGTGATTTCAAAATATATTATTACAATAGTTAAAGTAATATAGTCCTGACACAAAGACAGACATATGAACTAATGAGACAGAATAGGTATAGCAAAAATAAGCCCACACATGTATGGTCAATTTATCTTCAACAAAGGTAAATGTAATATAAAATGGGGAAAGGATACTCTCTTCAAAAAATTATGTTGGGCAAATTGGATCTCCACCTGCAAAAGAATAAAATTGGATGTTTGTCATACACCATACACAAAAAAGTAACTCAAAATGAATTAATGATATAAACATGAAACTGCAAAACTTTTAGAGAACATATGAAGAAAGCTTCTTACTAATGATTTTACGAATATTTCTCCCAAAACCCAAGCAAAAATAGATGAGTGACACTATACCAAATTGAAAAACTTCTACATCACAAAGGAAAAAAAGAAACAGTATCTTATAGAATCTTATAAAATTTTTCAACCAACTACCTACTTTAATTTGCAATATAGTTAAGGGACTCCGATAAGTCAACAGGAAAGAAACTAATTACTCAATTTAAAAATGAGCTGCAGGCTTAATCTCATAGTGCAGGCCTAAAAGCCCAGTACTCTGGGAGTCTGAGGTAGGAAGATTGGGCAACTCAGGATCTTAAATATATCCTATCTCAAAATAAAACAGGGCAGAGAATGTAGCTTACTGTAAAGATCTTAGCTTCAGAAGGACTTCTGAGGAGACAGCAGAGTGGTAAACCATAGGGAAACAGCCTCTCTAAGGTTAGATTCCAGACACTGAAATATAGCAACATGAGAAAAAGAAGAAAGAGGAAAATGGGTCCCAGGACCCAGCAAGGATCTCAAGTGAAAATTAAAGTCCATGGGGAGAGTGAAGAGAGACAGACCACAATGCAGAAGGAGATGGCAGTGGTACTTTCTCCCTAAGCCATGACTCACTGTGTAGGAGAAGCAGCTAGTATCCATCGACCGATGGTGACTATTGGAGACTCCATAGGCCTCCAAGGAGAAATAAATCAGTAGAACAGAGCAGTGGATAAAGTGAACTGCAGTGGCTGATGAGTTATTTGGGTTCATACATCCCCCAGAACAGGATGATTGGCTAGTAGACATCTCGGAGAGGGGTCAACTGAGCTCAGAACTCAGAGGAACTTCAGGCTGACTCTATTTAGTGGCTCCCAGTGTCAGGGTAAGGTAAAACTAAATTCAAGTCAGCAGGAGGTCAAAGAGCAGAGTTCAGGTAAGCAGGGAACCAAGTTCAAGATGGCAGGAGGCACAAAGAGTGTTTCAGGCTGAACAAACTGGGTTCTGAACTCAGCCAGAAACCAATCTGAGCTTCGGT
>PVLD010030059.1:0-17302 GCA_004027595.1 Dinomys branickii
CTTTCTTTCTTTCTTCTCTCTCTCTCTCTCTCTCTCTCTCTCTCTCTCTCTCTCTCTCTCTCTCTCTCTCTTTCTTTTCTTGCTTTTGGTACTGGGGATTGAACTGAGGGTTTTGGCATGGATTACCTCACTGGCCTTTTTTTCCATTTTGAGAAAGGCTCTCAGTAAGTCACCTAAGGATCCCAGTCTGGGCTTGAAAATTGCAATTCTCTTGCTTTAGCCTCCCAGAGTTCTTGAATTCATGTGTATTTCAAAGTCCTGCCACTTTCTTCTGTGGCCCAGGGCAAATCAGTGCAGTAGATAGAGTTTCTTTGTTTAATGAAGCTTACAAAAATATCTTTTTCATAATTATAAGAATCAAATTAAGAAATGCACAGAATTTACAGCCTAGTTCATAGTGTGTAGTCTGTATGACCATAAAAGGACAGTATTCGTAGCTGTGCATATCAAATCATCTTATGTTAGAATCTTGGTCTTTATAGAACCACTCTTATAACAGGCTCAAAAACATTTTATTTTTGGTACTGGGAATCAATCTCAGGACCTTGCACTTGCCAGGCAGGTACCTGTGCTACTGAGCTAGATCTCTGGCCCTCAACAACATTCTCCATGATAACTTCATCATGATAAGTCATGTATCATCATGCTTACTCTTTTAAAATATGTGATTCAGTGGATTCTTAGTAAGCGCACAAGTTTGTCTATCATCACTCAGTTCAGAATATTTTTATTCCCCTAAAAATAAATCCAGTGCAGAGTAGAAGTCACTAACCATCCATTCACTCAGCCTCCTTGTCCCTGGAAACAACTAATCTACTTTCTGTCTCTATGAATTTGCATTTCTGGACATCTTATACAAAGGGAATCATAAAAACATGGCCCTTTGTTTGCAAATTTCTGACCTATAACAGAATTCCCTTCTTCTCTTCTGTTTTATAAACACAGTACTATTAATTAACAAATAATCTAATTTATTAATATTCCTCAGATGTAGGAAAATACTATTAAAAATTGTAACTGATACACAAACAGTTCTTCATATTAAATAGGCACAATGTAATATATATTTATATATATATATAATATATATATATATATATGCATGTGTGATATTTAAAACAAGTCAAAAATATTTATCTCCTCAAAAACTTCTTATTCCTCTGTAGTGAAAACTTTGACATTTTTGTTTTAGTTTTTTGAAATATACAACACATAGATATTATCTGTAATCACCATATTGTGCACCAGTGTGTCAGCCTTTCCTGCTTGTAAGTGTACTTCAGTATCCATATAACCTTTTTGTATCCCTCACAACCTCTGTTGTTCCTAGCTTCTGGTGAGCCCCGTTCTTCTGTTAACTTCCCTGAGATAATTTTTTTTTAGATTCTATATGTGAGTGAGGTTTTGAAGTATTTGGTTAACTTTGCCTGATTTAGTTTATTCAAATGCTAATGTCCATTTCTTGTTGCTGCAAATGATGGCATTTTAATTTTTCTTTGAAAAAACAATATTCCATTGTGTGTATATACCATGATGTTAGCTACTTGTTTTTCTCAAATTTTAACATAATAGGGGCACTATCTTGTATACTGACTCTCTAAAGTTTTTCTTTTTATCATAAAATATTTGTTAGATTTCAGCAAAAGGATTTGTCTGAGAAGGCTACTTCAGCAAGGAGATTTTGGGTTGTCTCTTGCACCTGGGTCCACTGAGATAGACATGGAAGCATAGCTCATATATGTAAGTCTGGAATATGGGTATGGAAGGATGGTCTTATAGACTTGGTCAGTGATGGACGACTGGGCACTGGGACCTACTGGAGTATGTTGGACCCCACTGAAGTGGGCCAGGACCTTGTGTGTACAGGAACCTAGGGCAAATGGGCCCCATCCTGGAACGTGAGCCCAGCAATCTGGTGGAGCATACATGGAAGCTGGGCATGTTTAGCTTGGTCTAGAAACAGCAGTAACATGTGCTAGTGTGGTACTGGCAGCCTCATGGTGGGCCTGCAGAGAACAATCTGGCACTGAATAGGTCCATGTGCTATTTCTGTGAGTTCTGGTCCCTTAGGCTGGGAGTCCTGACATTGTCCTGGGAGCAGACTTAATGTCTAGAACAGTTAATGGGTGACCTGGCTCTATGCTAGCCTGAAACCTTGGGTTGTTCTAAAGCTTAGACCCACAGCAACTGGCACTGGGAAGGCCTGAACCCTGAGGCTTTGGGACCCAGCATATTGCTGAGGATGATCCAGAGCTTGGGGCCACTTAGATATGGCTAGTGGTGTGGTAGTCCTTGCAGCTGATTCTGCTGGTCAAGCCTAGAGGTTAAAGCTGTGGGACTGGACCTTCCTGCTGTTGGATCAAACCTGGAAGTCCAGTCAAGGTTACTATCCTAGAGTGTGGCTCTGTGGAGGTCTCCTTGGCATGGGATTTTTACTGCCATTGAGTTAGTGTGGAAGTTTGAACAATCAATTTTCCGCTCTTTCCTTTTCTGTCTTCACATGAAACATATCTCTCTTCCTGCTTTCCTGCTTGTGTCTGGGGATGAATAAAGTAAAATATTCCTTTCTACCCTGTTTAGTGCATCTTTATCTGTGGTATATCCTAGTGCTATAATTCCTTACCTTGTCTCTTTAGCTTTTGTCAGTGTAATTTTTATGTGAATTATCATTAAAAATGATAGCTTTGTGGAGAAATAAGTGATGGTTCATTTATTCTTCCATATTGTTTTTTAAAAAATTCTATGTGTGTTGTTACTTGTACCATTGTTCTTTATTTATTCATATGATTTCAAGATACATACTTGTGTCTTCCATTTCAGTGCCTTTGGGGCTTTTTATCAGTTTTTGTAGGGCAGAGCTCAGTAATTTCCATTCTTTCCAGAGTGTGATAGAATCTCAACACTGTTTTAAATTGCATCTCTCAAATGACCCGTGATGTCGAGCACATCTTCTTGTGTGATTGGGGTTTTGTTCATAAAATCATTGCCTATAGTTATGTCTGCTAGAGTTCTACTAATATTATCAGTTTCCCTGGAAACGTATATTCCTCAGAGATATTTTCTATGTTTAATTCGTTCTTGGTCTTTGTGTCTATCCAAAGAACCTACCTTCCCTATTAAGGATCAAATTTTGCTGTCTATTGGGCTCTGCACTCCATCATTTTGTACTCGACTATGTTGATAATTATGATCCAAGGCAATCACAGTGTTGTCATACAAGGGAGAAAAACTGATTACAGACTTACGGGAAGATGGCGACCAGGTGAGCAGCAAAGGAGCGATCCTCCTTGATAAACACCACCAGCTCAAGACAGACTTGGCGAACACTGAACGTGTTTCTCTGAGCTCCTGGGGGAGACGTGGTAGGGCGCCCGAAATTGCCGTGGCGAGACGCGGGAAAGCCCAGAATGCTGGGCACCAGAGAAGCTCCACGTGGGGAGGGGGCTTGGCTGGGTCCGAGCACCCTGGGGGTACAGCAAGCTTGATCCCTCCCGCCTCCCGAACCGGCAACGCTTTCCAGTGACTCCCGTCAGAAATCGGCTTTTTAGCAGTGGCAGCGCCGGGTGGTCTCAGATCTCACACACATCGGGCAGGCTACTCAGCCAAGGCCCTCAGCAGCCTGAACTCTGTGGCCGAGGCGGTGAGAGGAGGAGAGAGGAGCGGAGCATCCCACTCCCTGCCCCAGACCCGGAGAGCGCGAGGAAACAGAAGTGGCAGTGAGCAGCAGATCACGAGCATAGCACAAAAAACTGGCACTTTGGAACCTTCCTGCCTGCAGGGACTCTGAAAAATGGTGAGCTATCTGCGCTGGCAACAGGATCACCGAGTGGGGGAGGAGATCCGTCCCTATACCTGCAGGGAACCCTGGGAGGGTGGGGGAGCGGTCTTACACACCCCAGCCAAGTCTCTCAGTAGAGAGTAGCAAACCAGCATCGGAACAGCCTTTTAAGTGGAACTCTGAGCTGAAAGCTTAAGGGACATTCTCCCAAAGAGAAGGAGTCACTGGAGCAGCCCCTGCAGCAGACCTTTGTCTGGTGAACCGCCTGGGTAATTTATTGCTCAAAATTTTGAATCTGATACCCAAAAATGGAAAACACAAGAACAAAACGCAGTCTCAGAACTCAACCCTGCCCAGAACAAGTCCTGAATGCGAGGATACAGGAGAACTAGGAAGCCACATAGCTGCAAGTAATGAAACGATTGCATGCGAAATGAAACAACTCCAACAGGCCATAAAAGAGCTTAAAGGAGAAATAAGCCACATAACAGAAATGATCTCTCAGACAAAAAATGAACTGAAAACTATAATGAAAGAAATGTTCTGTACACATAGCGAAGAAATAGATAAAAGATTAGAAGAAAATAGGAAACAAATGGAAACTTTACAAGAGCAATTTAGGAATGAATTACCAAGAATGAAACAGGTCTAAAGAGATTGCCAGGATTTGAAAACTTCCACAGAAAGCTTGTAAAACCACGTAAATGAAACCGAAGATAGAATTTCAGACCTTGAAGACAGCATGGCAGCTTATGAGCATGAAAGGAAGGATCTCATAAAATTATCAAAGACACAAGAAAAAACAATACAACAGCTACAAGATGAGGCAAAACGGAATAATATTCGAGTATTAGGAGTGAATGAAATAACAGGAGACCACACAAATTATATAAAAAGAATATTTGCTGAAATAATAGAAAATTTCCCAAACAAGGTAAAAGATACTGAGCTACAGCTAATCGAGACATATAGAACCTGAACGATCCATAATCCAAAGAAAAACACACACAGACATATAATAGTCAAGATCCCAGACATGCAGCAGAAGAACACAATTTTAAAAGCTGCTAGAGAAATGAAATGGTTCACCCATAAAGGAAAGCCCATCAGAATCAGAGCAGACTTCTCAACGGAAACCATGAAATCAAGAAGAGCTTGGAGCAAGATATTACAGATTCTGAGACAAAACAACTTCCAACCCAGACTGATGTATCCTGAAAAACTGTCCTTCAAGTTCGATGGAGAAATAAAATATTTCCACGACAAAGAACAACTGAAGAACTTCATGAGTGCCAAAGCAGCATGCAAAAAGCACTAAAAGATATTCTAGACAGAGAAAAAAGAGACCACAATCCCAAGAACAATGATAGAAATAAATCCCTAAAGATAACAAGTAATTAAACAGTCAATAAGAGAAGTAAAACAACAACAAGTAAATAACATGAGTAGAATAAGCCAACATATAACCATTATAACCATTAATGTAAATGGCCTCAATTCAAAAGTCAAAAGGAAAAGATGGGAAGAGTGGATTAAGGAACACAGTCCAACGATATGCTTTATACAGGAAACATATTTTATTCAAAAGTAAATTCACAGGTTGAAAGTTCAAGGTTAGAAAACAATTCTCCATGCAACAGGTCCCCACAAAAAAGCAGGGGTAGCTATTATCTTTGCAAACAATGTAAACTTCAAACCAAAAACAATCAAAAGAGATAAAGAAGGCCATTACATACTAGTTAGGGGAAAGCTGCAAGAGGAAGAGGTAACAATCCTAAACATTTGTGCACCAAACAACGGAGCACCTAACTTTACAAGTCAAATCTTGACAGGCGTGAAAAATCAAATAACTAATAACACTATTGTAATAGGGGACCTAAGCACCGCTCTGACACAAAGAGAGGTCAAATGGACAAAAACTCAGCAAAGAAATAACAGACATGAACCAAAAGTGTGAACAAATGGACTTAGTAGATGTATACAGAGTGTTCCACCCCATAACATCAGAATACACATTTTTCTCAGCTGCACATGGGTCTTTCTCTAAAATTGACCACATTCTAGCCCATAGAGCATATCTACCCAAATGCAAAAGAATTGAAATTATCCCATGCATATTATCTGACCACAGTGCAATGAAATTGGAAATTTATGACAAAGAGAAAACCAAAAACCACATAAACACTTGGAAATTAGACAACCTCCTGAATAACCAATGGGTCACACAAGAATTTAAAGAAGAAATTAAAAAGTACCTACAAAGAAATGAAAACGGAAGTACAACCTACCACAATCTGTGGGATGCAATGAAAGCAGTCCTCAGAGGGAAATTTATACCAATGAACTCATACAAGAAAACAGAGAGCAAATAAATAACCTAACGATACACCTCAAACTCTTAGAAAAAGAGCAACAAGCCAAACCAAGAGCCCAAAGAAGGGAGGAGATTATAAAACTCAGGGCACAAATTAATGCAATCAAGATGAAGAAAACTCTACAGAAAATTAGTGAATCAAAGAGTTGATTCTTCGAAAGAATAAATAAAATTGATAAAACCCTAGCCAACATTATCAAAAAAAGAAGGGAAAATCTCAAATTCATGCAATAAGGAATGAAAAGGATGAAGTCACTACAGATCCAAAAGAAATACAAAAGATCATTAATACCTACTTTGAAAATCTGTATTCCCATAGGATAGAAAATACAGAAGAAGTGGACAGATTCCTAGAAAGGTACAAATTACCAAAATTGAATCCGGAAGACGTAAAGATCCTGAACAATCCAATATCAATGAATGAGATTGAAAAGGTTATTAAAATCTTACCAACAAAGAAAAGCCCAGGCCCTGACAGATTCACAGCAGAATTCTATAAAACATTCCAGGAAGATCTAATGCCAACACTCCTCAAACTCTTCAATGAAATCGAAAAGGAAGCAACTCTCCCCAGCACATTTCTGGAGGCAAGTGTAATACTGATACCAAAACCAGAGAGGGACCCAACCAAGAAAGAAAGCTACAGGCCAATCTCTCTAATGAACATAGATGCAAAAATACTCAACAAAATATTGGCAAATAGATTACAGCGAATCATAAGGAAAATTATACACCACGACCAGGTAGGATTCATTCCAGGAATGCAGGGATGGTTCAATATTCACAAATCAATTAATGTAATACACTATATTAATACAGTCAAAGACAAAAACCACATGATCATCTCAATGGATGCAGAGAAGGCTTTCAATAAAGTGCAACATGCATTCATGTTAAAAAACCTTAGAAAAAATAGGGATGGACAGTCTCTACCTCAATCTGATCAAAGCCGTCTATGACAAACCAACAGCCAACATTATACTAAATGGACAACAACTGAAAACTTTCACTTTAAAGTCAGGAACAAGACAAGGATGTCCGTTGTCACCACTCCTATTCAACATAGTTCTAGAAGTATTAGCCAGAGCATTTAGACAAGAGAGAGAAATAAAATTAATAAGGATAGGAAAGGAAGAAGTCAAACTGTCACTATTTGCAGATGACATGATATTATACATGGAGGACCAAGAAAACTCCACAAGAAAACTCCTGGAATTAATTGACAAATTCAGCACCATAGCCGGATACAAAGTCAACACCCAAATATCAATAGCATTCCTATACACAAACAACAAACAGACTGAGAAAGACATTAAGGAAACGCTACCCTTTACAATAGCAACCAAGAAATTGAAATACTTAGGAATCAATCTAACAAAGAATGTGAAAGATTTATTCAGTGAAAACTACAGTACTCTGAAAGAGGACATCGAAGAGGATTTCAATAAATGGAAAAACATACCCTGCTCATGGTTAGGAAGAACTAACATTGTAAAAATGGCCATACTACCAAAACTGTTGGACAGATTCAATGCAATTCCCATTAAACTGCTGTCAGCGTACCTCACAGATCTAGAGAAAATATGCCTCAAATTCATCCGGAACCAGAAGAGACACAGAATAGAGAAAGCAATCCTGGACAATATGGAGAAGTCAGGTGGAATCACAGTCCCTGACCTGAAATTATACTACAAAGCTACTATAATAAAATCAACCTGGTACTGGCTAAAAAGCAGACCTGAGGATCAATGGAACAGACTGGAAGATGCAACCACAACGAAAAACCCACTCAGCTACCTAATATTTGACAAAGGGGGCGTCAACCAAACTCACTGGAAAAAAGAAGGCCTGTTTAATAAATGGTGCTGGAAAAACTGGCTTGCCTCTTGCCGAAAACTGAAAATAGACCCAAGTCTATCACCATGCACCAAACTCAGGTCAAAATGGATCACAGCCCTCAACATTAAAACAGAAACACTAAACCTATTGGAAGAGAAAGTAGGTTAAAATGTTGAAGACATAGGAGTAGGCAGAGACTTCATGAACAAAAATGAAACTTCAAGGGAAACACTTCAATGAATCAATATCTGGGACCTCATCCTACTGCAAAGTTTCTGTACATCTAAAGAAATCACCTGCAAAGTAAAAAGAAAACGCACAAATTGGGAAAAAATCCTAGCTCGCTGTCCTTCAGACAAAGGACTGCTATCTAGAACATACAAAGAATTAAAAAACATGTACCTGTCCAAATTCAAAGACCTAATTCAGAAATGGGCAGATGAGATGAATACACCCTTCTCAGATAAAGAAATACAAATGGCAAATAAATATATGAGAAAATGTTCCACATCCTTAGTCATTCGAGAAATGCAAATAAAAACAACATCGAGATTTGATCTCACCCCAGTAAGACTGGCCAGTATGAAAAAATCATCCAATAACAAATGCTGGCTAGGCTGTGGAGAAATAGGGACTCTATTACACTGCTGGTGGGAATGCAGACTGGTGCAACCACTGTGGAGAGCAGTTTGGAGATTTCTCAGGAAACTAGATCTAGAGGTTCTATTCAAACCAGCTATTCCTCTTCTGGGTATTTTCCCCGAAGATCTGAATACATCATATCACTCTGATATATGTGCACCCATGTTTATAGCAGCGCAATTTGTAATAGCTAAAATGTGGAAGCAACCCAAGTGTCCATCGACAGAAGACTGGATTAAAAAACTGTGGCATTTTTATATAATGGAATATTATTCAGCTATAAAGAAAGACAGTTTTGGGGACTTTGTAGGCAAGTGGCCAAAACTGGAGCCCATACTCATAAGTGAAATAAACCAGCGGTACATGAGCAGGCAACGTATTGTATCACTGATGTAAGAACCTGAGGGTGGGAATATAATCTAAGAGACATGAAAGAAATTTGTTCAAAAGCAAGGAACAGATGGGACGAGGGAAAGGAGAAAAGAAAGAGGCAATAATGTATGTATGTATGTATATATGTAGATACATATGTGCAGGAGGGCTAACATGGTTCTATTATTGTATTATATCACTTATTGCTAAGGAATAGTTGATGACAGGTTATTCGATCAATCCTGTATGTCTGTATGTGTTATCTTGAGCGCACACATTGAAGATATCAATTTGCAAAGCAGCAACTACTGTTGGTTTTCTGATGCTTTTCTATAATTCAACTCTGATCTTACTGTTATTGTACTACTTTATGCCTCTTTGTTAATGCTTTCCGATTTCTTTTTTTTTTCCTGTTGTTGAGATGATTAATTGTTTGACCAATTTCGCATGTCTGTATTTGTGTTCATGAATATATACTTCTAAGATATCAATAGGTAAAGCAACAATCATTGTTGAGTCCATGTCACATTGTCTGTAAATCAGTTTTGATTGTACTATTTCTTATGCTACTTTGTGTCTGTTTGTTAATATATTTCTGTGCTTTTACTTTTAAAATTAAATAAAAAACTCATTACAACATCTATTATGTCTTGGCTAAAGTAGTGCAATTAGCAACAACATCCAGACTAACCTAGTAAGTCACTAACTTTGGTAACTATTAATTACCTTTAACTGTACAAGCAAGCTCTACAGTTATACAATGAAATCCAACATATAGCAGGAACTTGTATGCAATGAGATTTTCCGGGGTAGATTAATTTTACCTGCTGGCTCTATGGGACTCTTCAGGAAACAGTGTCCTGCCAGTATTGGGGCACTCTTGCTAGTGCCTCTGGTGTCACTGTGCCACACTGTGGCCATTACTTCTGGAATCCCTGGGACACTTTTTTCCTATATTTGACTTTAGGGAGAAAGCACTTGGACTTTTATCACTGTTTTAGTACTTTTTTAACCTGTAAATTTCTCATATATGCTGTTCATGCATTTCATTATATTTCTAGTTTCTTGTTTTATTATGAAAGAATTTTAAATTTTTTTCAAATCGTTTTTCTGTTTATCGATATGATCATGTGAATTTTTTTAGTGTTATGTGTTACTTTAGTTGATTTCCTAATTTTATCCAATAGTTTTTTTCTAATTTCTCTGAAAAGCAGATGAGAATAATTCTTGATCACTGGTACTGAGCAAGAAACGCTACACAAGAAATTCTTATTGGAAAAAAGCCACTTTAATTTAGATGCTGTGATTATATATATATATATATATATAAATATATAAATATATATATATATAAATATATATATATATATATATATATATATATATATATTCTGGAAACATGCTTTTAATCCAAAGCACCTGCACATCAAAGCAAATTTCCTCATAAGAAATAATGGAAAGCCATGGATATAGCTCAGTGGCATAGTGCCTGACTGGCAAATGCAAGGTCCTGGGTTCGATTCCCAGTAACAAAAATAAATAAATCAATAAATAAAAGCAATAATAGGAATTCAGACGATTGGTTGCACAACCCTAAATGTTTCATATAAAAATTATAATATTTTAATATAATAAAAATATTAAAGAAAATACAAGCTATTTAAAAAATTAAGTAACATGTATTTTCCTCTGTAAGCTTTCATGGGCAGTATGAGGGATAAAAGGAAAAGGATGGTTATTACATAGGACAAATCTCAGAACTACTAGCAGAATTACTGCTACCTATAGGTTCTGTGGAATCCTTTTCTTTTCCGACAATTTTAACAAGAAATCTATCCAATTATACTTGCTTTTGTCTCCTTTTCAACATTTCATAGAAATGTGACATTGCATTGTTGTTAAACAGATTTATTGCTCACAGTGGTACAGCATTACTCGGTGCTTTGATGCAAAATTTTGCACTGTTTCCCATATTTTCTATATGCCCCTAATTTCATTGTAAGTAAGGGTCTCCTCCACCTTTTTCTTTTCCTTCTCAGCAAAGAAGATCAGCTCTATGACCTCTTGATTTTGAAAGATGATGATCACTCACAGTCCCACAGTGAGACTGAAAGAGAGAGGAATCATCGGCTAAATTGTGAACATGTGATGTTCAGTATCACATACTACTCTTGCTAGAGTTCATCGTTTGTTCATCAAGCTAAAATTTGTTCGAAATATTTGATCCTCTTGCGAAAATTTGCAGAACAAGTTAAAATCCAAGGTTTTGTATACATTGCCTTTCAATCTGAAGTAATTCCTATGGAAATTATAATTATTATAAAGTTGACAGGATCTGCCTTCAGAAATAAATAAATACACTAGGACATGTATCTTATTTTCTTGGATATTTTCTCTGTTCTCCACGTGGCCTGTGTACTGTGGCTTAAATTAATTTCATATGATTGCAGTACTTTCAGTTCTCAATTATGAGTTTGCCATTGCTGGATGTTTATATATGTGTGCAAGAGGCTGGGAAACTATTATTTTCTGGATTTGGTGTATTTCATTTGCTAGAAAGCCAATCTTTAGGCCTTTTTGACCTGGTGTATATTTTAGTGGCTATGTAATTATGACCAAAATGTCAACTATCATCTGGTATAGTGTAAAAGAGCCATCCCATCTCCAGTTAATAATGCTAAAGTACAAATGATGATCTTTTGTTATGTTGTCCCATGTTTAAGTGTATAATACTAGCAATTCCAGTAATGTCTTTATTGGTTTTTCTATTTAAGGTTACTAAATCTTGTGGTCTCATTTTAATGTAGTGCTACTTCAAATCAGTTGGGCCACAAGATTATAACTAGGATTATTTAAATTCTTGGTAAATCTTTTTTCTACTTCACAGAAACCTCTTCCAAGCACTATGATTTTGAACACTGAGAATACTATGTAATTCCTGTCTAAACATTAGAATAGATTCAAAATTTCCTTTATAAGTAAATATTTCACCACACCTGGAGGTACCCTTTCAGTCATTGCTGTGTATCGGTGTGCAGGCCTCAGCAAAAGTAGAAGTTAGACCAGGTCTGTAATTGTCATATAACATAATGTCAGCTTCAACATTAGCCTTTCAGAAATCTAGAGCATATGGCTTTCACTTTCATTAATACTTTGGGACATTGTAGTTTCAGATATACTTCTGGGAACTTAACCTACATGCCATAGCTGTCCAGTTCCTTTCAAAAGTGCAATTGAGACAACTGATTTGAAAGAGAATCCCTCATAACATTATCTATGGTTTCTTTTAGATATTTGTAGTTCTATCTCTATAACAAGTTAGATCTATACAGGATACTAGATGTGGGTTCTATTACTGACTACCCAGTAGAAATATTTTCATTAGTTACAATTTAACAACTTCTCCTTGGCTTTTGTGAAGGATCTATGTAAGGAATAGATATTTAAAACACATTTTGTATATGCTAAAAAAAAGTCACAATATCCTGGAAGATATTTACAACCATGTTAATTTACATAAATGACAGAGTATAATATAAATTATCAAATACCAATTACTTGAAAGTTCTTCAGACTGCCTCTTGAGAGCAGATCATTCAAAACAGACTTCACGTTGAGCAAGAAAATATGGTAGAGCGGTATGTTTGCATCACAAAACTACTTGGGAAGGGGAAGAAACATGCTTATTTTGGCACACTGGATACAGATTCAGAATAAGCTTTGCAAAGCTCTGAACAAATTTAGAAATAAATATGAAAACTGCAGTAGATGCCATTTACATTGTCCTTGTGAATGGTATTCTATTACTTTGTGCAGTGTACAATTTGCTCAGCCTTTTGTGACAATGCTGTCTCATTGTCTCTGTCAGAGTTACAGCATTTTGAAAAGTATTATAAAAAATTACCAACAACCATTTTCGTTAAATATTCATTAAATAGGCCAATCATGTGTTTGTGCCTCTTTGTGTGTGTGAGCATACTTTGTACTTTCACTTTCTTCTGATTAGATCTTGAACCAAGTTAAATATTAGCGCTTTCTGCATAATTGGATTTCTCTTTCTGCATTTTTCAGTTACTTTGAGGCACAGAAAAAAAATTTAAAGTTAAAAACTCTAGGATAACAAAAATTGGAGATTTTCTTCAATGCTTTTTATCTGGTTCAGGAAATTTTCTTCTGTTCTACTATGCTAAAAGTTTTAATTTAACTAGGAATGAATTTTGATGTCAAAAGATTATTCTGCATCTGTTGAGATGATCATATAGCTTTAACTTCTGTTGTACTGGTGAATTTCATAAATGTATATACTCTAATTTTAATATATTGAAGGAATGTAGTTGCTAGTATTTTTAAAATTTTGAACAGGATAGTAAAAACAATAGAAACAATATAGAAATTCAAAACAAGTTGGTAAGAAATTGACAATGGTTATTATATTGCATATTGTTATCTTCAAAGTAGTTGCTCAGATTACCAGATATAGGCATGTAAGATTGATCAAACAATATAAACACTAACTGTTCTTTTCAGTGAACTAATAGAAATTAGTAGTACCATTGTCTTAGTTATGTGTGTGTGTGTGTGTGTGTGTGTGTGTGTGTATTCCTTCCTTAATTTTCTCCTTTCCCCTATCCCAGTTAATTTTTCCGTTTTGAGCATTGTCTTTCCCTTTTACAATGTCTATTGTAACTTTTTGATGTTATTTACACTTTCAGTTTCTTATGCTCAGGAGAAAATTAGGTGTTTACATTTGTGAGTCTGATTTATCTCACTTATGAGTATGCCCTCTAGTTGCATCCATTTACCTATAAAAGCCTCCAAGTTCATCTCTCTTTATAGCTGAGTAATATTCCATTCTATAAAAATACCACATCATTTTTATCCATTCCTCTGTTGATCGGCATTTGGATTGTTCCCAAGATTTACCTGTCATAAATTTTGGTGCTATAAACATAGGTGCACATATATTGCTGTAGCATAATGTTTTTAATTCTTTTGAGGAAATAGAAAGGAATATCTAGGTATGATGGGACATCTAATCCTAGTTTTTTGAGGAATATCCATACTGATTTCCACAGTGGTTTTACTAGTCTACACTCCCACTAAGAGTGGAGGAGGCATTTTCCCCACAGCCCAGCAAGCATTTGTTATTGGTTGACTTTTTTATGATAGCCATTCTTTCTGAGGTGAGAAGGAATCTCAGTGTAGTTTTAATTTGTATTTCTCAAATGACCAATGATGTTGAACATTTTGTCATATATTTATTCATCACGTGTACTTCTTCATCTGAGAAGTTTATGTTCATCTCAGATACACATTTTTGAATGAGTCTTTGAATTTAGGTAGTTTGATTTTTTCAATTCTTTACATGTTTTAGATATAATTCCTTTGTCTGAGGGACAACTGACCAAATTTTTTCCTACTTTGTGGGTTGTATTTTTACTCTGTTGATGATTTTTTTGATGTACAAAAACTTTTAATGAGATCCCAGTTGTTGGTTCTATGAAGTATTTCTCATGCAGTTTGGTTTTTGTTCATGAACTCTCTGCCTACCCCTATGCCTTCAAGATTTCTACATAATATCTCTTCCAGTAGATTTAGTGTTTCTGTTTTAATATTTATATCTTTGATCCACTTTGACTCTAGTTCAGTGCATAGTGGTAGATGTGAATCTAGTTTTAGTTCTCAGCATGTGGAAAGCCAGTTTTTCCAGCACCATTTCTTAAAGAGGCTATGTTTCTTCCAGTGAACATGTTTGAGCCCTTTATCAAAGACGAGGCGGCTAAGTGTGTTTGTAGTTGTGTCTGCATCTTCTACTCTGTTTCATTGGTCCTCAGGTTTGCTTTTTGCTAGTAGTATGCTGATTTTATCACAGTAACTTTGTAGTATAATTTCAGGTGAGAGTTTGTGATGCCTCCTGCATGGCTTTATTGCCAAGGATTGCTTTAATATTCTAGGTCTCTTCTGGTTCCCGGTGAATTTTAAGAATGTTTTTTCTAGACACATGAGGTGTGCTAATAGTATTTTGATTGGGATAGCATTACATCTGTATAAAAATTTTGGGAATATGGCCGTTTTCACAGTTTTAGTTCTTATCAATGAGCAATGAATGTTTTCCCATTTTCTGAAATCTTCAGTGTTTGAGCTGACCCAAGGGCAAAAACCACATGATCACTTCAATAGATTCAGAGAAAAAGTTTTGAGGAAGTCTAACACTCACTCATGACAAAAACCCTACAGAAAACTTGAATAGATTGCCTTTACTTTGATCTGATAAAAGTCATTTATGGTATGCTAACAGCCAACATCATACTAAATGGACAAAAACTGAAAACTTTCATTCTAAAATCAGCAACAAGTCAGAGATGTCCACTATCACCATTCCTATTCAATATAGTTCTGGAAACATTAGCCAGAGCAATTAGACAAGAGAAGTAAATAAAATAAATAAGGATAAGAAAGGAAGAAATGAAATTATTAACAGATAACATGATGTTCTACATATAGGACCCCAAAAACTCCATCAAAAGACTTCTAAATTTAATAAGCAAATTCAGTAGCATAGCTGGATACAAAGGCAACACTCAGTAATCAGTGGCATTCATCTACACAAGCAACAATCCCACTCAGAGAGAAATTAGAGAAACCACACCCTTCACAATAGCATCTAAAAAATGAAATACTTAGAAATCAAACAAAGGAAGTAAAAGGTCTACAGAATGAAAATGACAGTACTCTGAAAAAAGAGATCACAGAAGATTTTCTAGCAGCTTTTAAGGAATTTTGCCTCTATTTTCATAAATAATATACACACCTAGTTTTCTTTTATTGTAATCTTTGTCTGATTTTGGTAATGGTACGCTTTCCTCACTAAGTGAGAAAGGGAGAGCTCTATCTTCCATTAGATTAAATAACAAATTATTTACTTATTTATTTATATTAAGCTTATTGGTACAACTTAGATTTACATAATGATCACATGTTATATGCTGGTTCCTCTTTTTTTGCCAATCCCTGCCCTTCCCTTCAACTCCCCTTCCCTTCTGATTTACAAAGGTGTGTTTCCATTTTTCCTCCTGTTATCATTTTTTCTTTTCTCTTAATTTCCCCCTCACATTTGTTTTGAACAATTTCTTCTTATTTCACAATACTTATTATACACTTTGGTCCTTATTTATCTACTCAGTTTCTAACATCAAAGAAACATTCTATGGTTACACATGAGTATCCAATTTGTTGCACATAAAAGTATGGTCTTAAGGTGTATCCATTTACCTAGGAATGTAAGCAAGTTTATCCTTCTTTATGACCAATTAGTATGCCCTTGTATAAAAGTCATCTTTTTTAATCTATTCCTAGGATGTTGGGCCTTTGGGTTGTTTGCAAGATTTAGCTATTACAAACTGTACTGTTATACACATGGGTGCCCATATATGGCTGTGGTATGATGTTTTCAACTCTCCCAGAAAGATACCCAGAAGGGGAATAGCTGGATCAAATGAGACATCACATCCTAGTTTTTTAACGTATTTCCACACAGATTTCCACAGTGGTTGCACAAGTCTCTGCTCCCATCAACAGGGCAGAATTCCTCTTTCTCCCAAGACCTTTCAGCATTTGTTATTAGTTGTTTTCTTGATAATTGCCATTCTTTCTGGAGTGAGATAGAATTTCAGCATTGTTTTAATTTTCATCTTTTGAATGACCAGTAATGTCAAACATTTTTTCATATATTTACATGCCATTATTATTTCTTCCTCTGGGAATTATATATTCATGTCAGATGTCCATTTCTGATTTGGTCTTTAAATTTGGGAGGTCTAATTTTTAAAAGTTCTTTGTATGTTTTACATATTAGTTCTTTTCCTGAAGGAAAATTGGCCAAAATTTTTTCCAACCCTGTTCATTTTTCTTTTCACTCTATTGATAGTTTCTTTTGCTATTGAAAAGTTTTTTAATAGAATGAGACCCAGTTGTTGATTTTTTGTATTGTTTTCCATGTGATCCAGGTTTTGTACATGAAGTCTTTGCCTACACCCATGTCTTCAAAAGTTTTCCTATTCTTTCTTTCAGCAGATTTATTGTTTCTGTCTTAATAGTTAGATCTTTGATGCATTTCATTTTTAATTTACTTCATGTTGAGAAGCATGTGTCTAGTTTTGGTCTTTAGTATTTGGCACATGGAAAGCCAGTCTTTCCAGCACCATTTATTAGAGGCTATCCTTCCAGTGAGTGTATTTGGTCCCTTTGTCAATGATGAGGTGGCTGAGTGTGTTCAGAGAGGTTTCTGCATCTTTTGT
>PVLD010030060.1:0-17300 GCA_004027595.1 Dinomys branickii
GCAGTCCTTGAAGCTGCTTTGATGTCTCTCGCTGGGCTGAGCTTCTTCCCGATTCAGGAAAAACCGGTTAGAGCGCGCACTTAACTCACCCTGTGATCGTGCAGACAGGAGTGCCGTTCAGATGTTTTTCCCTGGATGGAGATTTTCCCCGACTCAGAAATCCCGCCGGCCGGTCGCTGTTGCTCCAGTTCACGCAGCGTTGGCTGCGGGGGTGGGGATCTGAGCGGGATCCCGGAGCGCTGCCCGGTTTGGCGCAGTTTGTCCCAGTAGCGCGTTCTCTGTTGGGTTCAGGAGCTGAAGCCGTTCTTCCCTCCACACTCGCTCTCTCGGCTGGTCGTCTTCTTCCCGGAAGTCCTTATTTCTGTCTTCATATTGCTATATTTCATTGTCTGGGTGGTAATCCTCTGGGAGGTTCTCTCTCTGCTGCCTACCCGGTCGCCATCTTCCCGGAAGTTCACATATGAAGAACTTTGATGAACATCCTAAAATATCCTTTATCAATGGCTTTCCAACTTCTGTAGGTAAACCACTTTATATATACAGTAGTGACCCAATATACATGAGCCACAGGAAGTGAAAGTTTCCCAAAGTAATAACACAATTTTTACTACATGCTGTTCACTCTCATGTTTGTTTCTTTACATTTTTGTAATGCTTACTGTGACCCCACTAAACTGAGTTCATTTCATACCAATGGCCAACCTGCAGCTACAAGAATCCTGCCCTAATTCGTTTCCTTAAACATCTGTAAGAATCTGGCTGTGTGCTTGAGACCAGGGGAGGTGCTGGGAAACTCCCAGAGGAAACAGAAGGCAGATGATCTTCTACCTACCAAGCACCATCACCCCTTCCAACAGCGACGCTCGGGAAGTCTCGCTCGGGCTAAGGCCACTGACACTGCAGCCATCAGCTTTTGCTCCATCTACTCTGTACATGATCCTCACTCCAACTGTGAATGTACAGCTTCAAACCCTTTGGCCTGAGTGTGAATAAGAGAGGAGACACAAATTAAAAGCTTGTTCACCTAGAAGCTTGGTGTGTGAGCACACAAGGCTTGGACATTCAGTGAGCCTGTGCTTATAGTCTATGGACCTGTTCTGCATACATATTATACACGAAAAGAAGGTTTGAAACAACAAAAAATGTATGTGTTCGTGGTAAGGTAAGTCTGCCCCTCCTGCTAACAATGGAAGCTAGGGAATAGAGTCAACTGGAAAGTATTTTTCCTCATCTATTTATACACTTACTTAGCAGTGCTGGGAATGGAACCCAAGACCCTGTAACTTAGCCAAGCAACCTGCCACTGAGCAGCAATGCCAGCCCTTAACATACTTTTTAAAGCAGTTTTAATAGTTTCTTCATCCATAAATAAAATGACAGCATTCTCAAAAAACCTAACTTAATACCTCAGAAGGTAAATCTGCTCAAACAAGTTTCTTAACACCAAAGCGGTAATTCTATTTGTGGGTCAGAAAGAGTCAGCCCAGCTCTGCCACCCATTAGTCAACCTCAGAGTGCAAACCATCAAAATCATAACTCAACATATTTTGGGCATGAGCTGTGCACACAGGCTGAGCTTTTCCAACACTCCGAGGCAGGCTACGCAGGTCCGAGATGGAGCCTTACGCAGTTAGTAGTAAGACAGTCAGACTCTGAACACGGGCCGACTCTTCTCTAAAGCTCTGTGGGGTGCATCCTGGCTTCTCAACCCGGATTCCTTATCTTCACCTGTCAGGCCAGTATGTGGACCAGTCTTGCCCATGCTACCAAACTCATCTCCATATATACACTTGGCACAAACTGCCCCAGGGAAGCACAGAGTCAGAATCCCTTTTCTTCATCTTTATCTTTTCCCCCCTACCCTCCTGCTGCCTCACCCCTCCACACCACTGCCCCCAATCCTTCCCACTGACCCCAGGAAACATGCCCGCATCCTCAAGGCTGTGAGTGTGGGTCATGCAACCCCCAGCATTAGCCTATTTACTAACGGGGGCCGTGGGTTGCTGACTAACGTCAGAGGAGGAAAGTTGTCAGGCCTGCTTCAAAGCCAGGACAAGCAGACAGAAAGCCATGAGGGCAGCCAGGCAGCAGGAGCACGCTACGGTCTCTACTGCCAGCACAGGGCTGGCCTGGCATGACAGAGAGGGCACTGCTGTGAGCAGAGAGGACTGGCCCGCTTGGGCTCTGGCAGAAACGGCAGGGGCCAGGCCTCAAATATGCCCGGAATTCTGCTCACAGCAATAAACACACTCACCGTGAAGGGCAGGACCGCGGAAACTCTGGGACTGGAAAAAGGAAGTGCCAGTGCCAAGCAGCCAGGGAGTCCTGACAGGATTTTTCAAAACAGGAGCACATAGATCACATTCTTTTTCCAATACTTGACCCCCAAAAAAGTGGGTAACAAGAGAGGGACTCCCAGGATGTTAAGGGAAAAGAGCTTCAGTATTCAGCCAAATGCATTCAATTGCGTGGATGAAAGACAAGCCAGTAACAGGCCCTCACCTCATCACTCAACAGGTATTAAAGACACAGAGTAACTGAGGCAGCGCTTTCTGGGGTGGAACAAGCTAACCTGTTACAGTTACACTGTTAGCAGTGTACACGTTACACTGTTAGCAGGCAAAGCCCTGGACAGCACCTGCTCAGACGGCGTCTACACCTGAGCTCCTTCTTTCGCACTCCACATTTATCACTACTATTTAAAATCTATCTCCCATGCATGCAGACACGACCACCACTTGAACCCGCGGGGATTACGATCAAGTGACTCTTCACTTGGAGAAGTTCCAAGTCTTCATCTCCACTTGGAAAAATGCAGCCATAAGTCTAAATGATGTAACCAATTTACAAATGTTTAGAAAACAGGATGCTATTATAAGGCTATTTAATAATTTAAAGAGATTCAATGTTTATTCCTCACCTTAAGGAAAAGATTGATTATGAAGCTGACTGCCAGTTTAAATGTTTTGTTACTGTTACTAGGGATTGAACCAAGGGTCTTTGTAATGAGTCCTATCCCCGGCGCCCTCTTTTTCGTTTTGAGATAGGATCTCAGTAAATTGCAAAACTGCCTAGGCTGAGCTCTCACCTGTGATCCTCCTCAGAGTCGTGGGATTACAAGACGAAAGCAGGTTTACCAATACACCTACTACTTTAACTAAATCCTGATGACATTATGATCTTGGAATCATATTCCACTGGCAAAACTTATTGACTAGTTGACTATAAAACATACAAGGTATCCTAGGCTAACATTTTCTTTCTTTAGTTTTATTTGGCCTTTCTTATTTTTAAAGTAAATTATTTCTACTGCATTAGTAAAAAATCAATTTTGTTTTCTCATAAAATGTGCCAGGCAAAGGTAAAAAGACTAGGTTTGGTGGCTTGGAGTAACTGGGCATTGTGTGTTTCTTCATAACATGTGTCACTGAACCTTTCTTTACAATTCACTGCACATCACGGCCTCAAATGCCAGGCCCAGCCCCAGCTCTGCCACTCTCAGGCCCTGCACCCTGAGAAAGTGACTCGCCTCTGGGTGTCAGAGGTCCATGCCAGCCTGGACTAACCAACCAGGGGCTCTCACCAGTCAGGGTGCTCTTGCAAGCTTCTGCACACATGTGCACGCACACACACCCTGCCACCTAGGGCAGTGCACACATTGCAGGCACACACCTCCTCCTCCCCAAAAGGGCAACGTGGGGATCTGCCTTTTATTAGGCTATTACACAGACTAACACAGGGGACCCCTGAGCTTTATGGCCCAGATCACAGCTGTGCCTGCAGTGCAACTCCACACTGCCATGCGTGGCCCTCTCGGATCTGGGCAGTGACCAGCACAGGAAGACAGCAGCTGCAGCCACGGCGCGACCCTCCGCAGCACTCAGTGTGAAGAGCAGCACTGTCTGCCTAGCAATGGCTAAAGTGACTTTCCAGGGGCTTCCTGTGGTGAGAACCAGCTGAAAGCCGACTTGACATCACAATTTATAACTGATCATTATCTACAGTGACTCCATCCAAACACACCGAAGTTCCAGAAGTGCTGATTGCTGAGTTTCTGGATGGTTACTGACCTGGCCAGAATTCTGTGAGAAAGGAAACACACCCGTCAGCACTCACGATGCAGGTACAGTCCAGGTCACAACAGCTGTGTCACAGAACCTGAATAATAAGCCTGCTCTGGACAATAGAAAGCTGTGCGCCACTTCCAGACTTGACCAGCAGCCTCCCCTGTGCTCCATGGTGCTGCCCCTCACAGGAGGGGAACCCCATCAGGGCTGCAGGTCAGCCCGCCACAGGGCTGCAGGATAAGGACTCAGAAGGTCACCGTGGCACTGCCACTTCTCAAAGATATCCAGATGCTAACAGTTCTGCAGCAAAGAGCACAAAAAAGATGCAGCAACCCTGCGTAAGCGGACGAGTAACTTCCTGTGGGATTGCCCGGACTTCCCACGGTTTCTCCACAGTCCTAATGAGGGCCTCTCCATGCCCAGTCTGGCCTTTCCCTCCACAAGCACATCCTTACCCTTTAACCACTACTCAAGCATCACCTTCTCGATCACAGACCCAACACAGGGCCTTCACTGCCCACCTCTGTCCTAAGACTGTCTCTGCCCCCTGCAACTGCTTGACTTACTGCTGGACAGTTGTGTCTGACGTCTCCTCTCTATGTGTAGCCCCTGAGGAGCAGAGCCCATTCTCCTTCACACACTACTGTGCCTCTAAGGCACAGAACACACTCAATGTTTAATGGCCATTTGCTATGGTAAGCAAATACCTCAATAAATTTTGTACGGAGAAAAGATGCAGTCCACGAACATTTTCATTTGTCCTATACTGGTGATGGTGACAAAAGTGTTTTCACTGACCTTGGGAAATACTAATGCTTCATATTAATGAATTCTAAATATTAATTCTCATTCTACTTCTGACTACATGCCCACCCTGGTTGGATTTGTGCTCTACTGAAAACTCTTGATTAAAATGGTTTGTTATTTAATCCTTTAAAATTTGTAATAGAAATTATGTTGGCAATAATGGTCTGGTCCCCGAGTAACCCACAAAAATCCTGCTCCTGCTACTTGTTTAACTTTTGAGTGGCTTACTGCATTCCAGGCATTGTTTTCAACAGTTTCTCTTCTTCTAAAGTCCCCGACAGCTACAGGAGGGAGGCATTAGTTCCCTTCTTGACAGAAGAGTAGCCAGAGAGATCAGCATTTTGCTCAAGGTCACGCAGCCAAAAAAGCCCAGCCTCTAAAATCATATACTTCACTCTATGCAGATAAGAGCAGGGCATAGGAAAAATGAAGTAGAACTATCTCTTCCTGTTTAGGAGTCAAGGAAACCATTTGAAAATCATCTCTAGAAAACGCCTAATTTCACATTTAACCCCTGCACTTGAGCCCAGGAGACTCCCTCCCAGCTTCCCCAGGCTGCCCTGGCCCCCACTTCTCCACGCCCCCACACACCCCCACCCCCAGCAAGGGCAGCCTGTGGTGGCACCATCAGGGCCAGTGGGGACCACCTGCAGGCCTGCCCCTCCAGGGCCCTCCACGGTGCTGTGGTGCAAGCCATACGGGCAGATACAAGTTCCCCCACCCTGCATGGTATTTTAGCAAAGCAAAACTTTTATAGAGAAGAAACAATTATAGAAGTTTAACAATTCTTCTAGTTTCACTTTCTTTTAAATTTGAAATTAACTGTATTATTTTTAAAAAGCAACTACAAGGGATTCCTAAGCAACTTCAATAGCCCTCAAATTTAAATCTGTTTGGCCTACAGCTTCTGTGTGAGTCAGCATTCTAGTACTCCAACAAACATGTGCAGTAAGGTCAACTCAAAGAGAAAGGAGGTCCACCATGGCTCAGTCTCACTGCTTTCCCTCCTGGCCAGCAGGTCCTATTGTTCTTGGGCCCGTGGCAAGGCAGCCTTTCCTGGCAAGAGCAAAAAGCTGCCAAGCATTCCCTTCAAAGACACACCTGCCCACACCTACAATCTCTCCCGCCAGGCCTGTCGCCTCCCCATGGCACCACCCTGGGCACTCAAAGTTGGACACAGAGAGCTTGGGGCCATTGAAATCCAAACTGCAGGGACTTCTCCTTCTGTTGCTGGAGGACTTGAGGTGCGTGGTCCAGTGTTGGGCCCAAAGAAACTGCTCAGAGCATTCTCTAAATGTGAAGAGAATGAGATCAGTTACGAACACCAACATCTTCCTTTTAGCTTCACACAACCTCTAGATCAGTAAACCCACGGCCTGCACCCCTGTGAGTTCGTGCCCCAAGCCCAAGCCCAACCAGCGCCCAAGTGCCCAGCACCTCCACGGGGTCAGCAGAGGGTTCTGAAGCCAGACAGCTGTCTCATTAGCTCCAGGCTCTCGTCTATTTTTCTGTACTTTTTTCATTAAGCACATTCATCATGGGCTTAAGGTATATAAAAGAGAAAGATTCAAACTAAAATATAAATGGCACGTGAACACCACACGCTGTCACATACTATGAAGAACGCTGGAACAGATGAGGCAGAGTGAAAGCTCCATTTGAAGCAAGCCTTCGGACACTGAGTGGCCAGGCAGAGCAAGCCAGAAGGACAGTTTAAGAGGCCCGATGGTCGCAGGTGGTCAAACCCGCCTGGCTGAATCAGGAAGGGGACTGGAAGTAAGGCTGAGCAGGCAGACCTCTCATCAGACACGCTTCACGGTGACCCGCACGGAGGGTCCCTGACAAGGTGCAAGCTGTGATGGAAACAGTTTTAGGTACACAGATAAAACAGGTATTACCAACTCTATGTTGGCCTGTGGAAAAATCTGATGCACCCATTATTTTCAACAAAAACCTGACACTGTTCACACGACTTTCATTTCTATCATCAAAATCATGTTAAAGTTCCAATATTTATTAATTAGAATTTAGAAACTAAAACCTGCTTTGCCAAGCTCCCTGGGCTTTTGAGCCCCATCATCTCCTCCAGAGTATATTACCACTGTGGGCACCACTAACAGATAGCAGCGCTTCCACATCCCACTGTACTGTGCTCTCACATCTGGCAGCATCGGCATGGCAGGAACAGGGTGTGGGGGTGCTGTCTGAGTTGAAGTACAGCAGAAACAGCATGTTTGCAACCCTTGGAAAGCAACTGCCATCTTGTTCAGTCACGTACAAGAGGCAGGTGATCCATTCTACCATGAACTCATCAGTGTTTATTCTGTGCCAGCTAAGGCCCAGGCACAGTTCCTGACTGCGGGTTCAGCAGGGAAGGAAACCAAGCTGCTGGCCTTGGACAGCCTGCACTCAGGTGTCAGGGCAGCAGATCACAAACAAGCAAACAAAATCAGTGTCAGACAGCAGGAAGGGCCATGGCTGGACACTTGGGTGAAGACAGAGGTTGTGCTACTTTACATGGTCACAGCAGACCTCCCTGCGGAGGCAGTGCCAGCAGAATGATACTGCGCAAAGAATGCAGAACTGAGGAGACCAGCCACTGGCTGGGCAGGGGACAGCTTCTGAGGACAGAGGCGCGGTCATGGCACCAGGGGCGGGCACAGCAAGGGGGATGAGGCAGGGAGTAGTGAGGAGAGCAGCAGAGAACGGGCAGGAAGCAGACCAAGGGTGAGCGGCCTCTGCAGTCTGTGGTTCTAATAACACAATGATAACTGCTTATCCCTATTTAGGATCTACAAATCCATCCAAGCCCAGTCTATAAAAGACAACGGCAGATCCAAGAAACAGTTAAATGTCAATAGCAGTTTCAACAAAAAGAAGAAACCACTAGGTATATTTGGGGTGCATTGTGTGCCCTCCAAAACCACCAAACTTGTAACACTGGATGCAAATTAAATTAGCATATTTCCAAATGTAATGATACCTATAACCACTGGGATGCCCTCAGGTATAATATCCACAATGGTTTTCAGCAGAGAACAGGATGTAAAACAATATTTGAACATGCACTTAAGTAGCCCTCCCTCACTGCTGACTTGTCGAAGGGAGCAGTGCCTTCACAGATATCTAGACACACTGCCATCCCCACTGGCCACTCATACTAGGGAGGGCCTCAGCCCACACAGGCACGCAGCCCCCAGAGCACGGAGTGATGAGGTCCTGAGCTGCCTGTGACAAGTGGTGTAGCTACCTGCTACACCCCTCGCCTCATCCCCCTTGCTGTGCCTGGCCCCTGGCACCATGTCTGCGCCTCTGTCCTCAGAAGCTGTCCCCTGCCCAGCCAGTGGCTGGTCTCCTCAGTTCTGCAGTCTTTGTGCAGTATCATTCCGCTGGCACTGCCTCCGCAGGGAGGTCTGCTGTGACCATGTAAAGTAGCACAACTCTGTCTTCACCAGAGTGTCCAGCCACAGCCCTTCCTGCTGTCTAACACTGATATTATTTGCTTGTTTGTCACAGCTGCCTATTTCATGCTCTGTGGATGCTTCGCTACATCTGCGGTTATCTTGGTAATTACTTCTATCATAAGAAATGCAAAACCAAGAAACACCGTCAACAGGACAACAGGCATCATCAGGTTTAGATTCCTGTCTCTCTAGAAACAAAAGGCCAGGCAGCACCAACTCTTTAGAACAAAGCAGTAGCCACATAGGCACTGGCAAACATCCTCTCTAAACCCAAGGGTCAGCAGCAACTAACTAATCCCCAGATGCCAGCTGCCTTTTGCATTTGTGAAACCACTTCAACTTGCAGCCATAAAACTGAAGAGAAGCAGGCAACATCCACACCCTGGCAGCAGGGCTTGGGCACAGCGGCTCCGATGGGGACCACATGCCTATGTCCAGATATTTCTGAACCAGGCAGGCAGCGTCACCACCACTGCAGGACAAGACACCTTTGCCAACTTCCTTGGACAAGAAGCAGGGCCATCCAAAGCCATAACAGAAATGGGAAAAGGCAGTTTTGTCTCTGCTGCATGTGCAAGGTCAACACATACAACTTTTCCTGAACAAGCCTGAGTAGCATTTCTCTGCTGAACCAATGAATTGCTACTAAAACAGGAAAAGTTTCAAGGCTTGGGACAGCCATAGAAACGTTACAGTAGTCCATTTAATAAATAAGAACCTGAGAAAAAACAACATTTCTGATACAGCTGGCAATCCTGGGGGTTTTCCCACATAAGGAAACCTATGGATAAGGGAATCCGTTTAACACACTTATTTTCTCATTTTAAAAAACACATTTTCCCCTAACCTGATTCAGAAGCAATGAACCGTTTATACAAAACTGGAAAACACAACTAAAATATTACTAGGCATGGAAAAAAGAAAGAAGGGGAAAAATATATATATATATACACACACACACACATGATAGCTAAGATAATTGTACTACTAATTTCTATTGGTTTATTGAAAGGAACAGTTAATGCTTAATTTTTTTTGATCAATCTTGCATGCCTGTATCTGGTAACCTGAACGACTACTTTGAAGATAACAATATGCAATATAACAACCATTGTTGATTTCCTATCATCTTGTTTTTGAAATTCTGCATAATTTTTAAGTCTCATATATATAGGCATGGTGGTACACACCGTAATCCCAGCACGCAGGAAGCTGAAGTGCTCTGAGGCCAGCTGGGATGACACAGTGAGTTCAAGGTCAGTCTAAACTATACAGAGCAAGACCCTGCCTCAAAAAGGAGGGAGGGAGGGAGGGAGGGAGGGAAGGAAGGAAGGAAGGAAGGAAGGAAGGAGACAGAAAGGGAGAAAGAAAAAAAATTACTCATGAATGTATCACTAAATATATTCTTATTTCAATAAATTTTCTTTCAAACAATATTTCATTTTTAGCAAAATATATTCATCCTGAAGAGACAGTTATCACATTTGTCAGCATTCTGCCTGCAGTAAAATACTTCTTTCAATATGGCTGCACAATATGCCATTATATGGATGTGTTACAACTGACTTAACTGTTCTTTCAGTGTCCTCGTCTACATGCAAGACAGACCAATGAACTCTGATGTAACAGAATAGGTTCAGAATGCATGATCTACCTAACCCTAACACATGATCACTTGTCAAGTTTGGGTGAGATATCAAAGAAAACCCACAATTTCTGAAAAGGTCATTTCAACTCTAACTGGCTCATTACATGTCTGTATGAGGCTGGGTCTTTTGTACATACTGCAACCAACACAAACTATCACCACACACTGAATTCAGAAGCAGGTGTGAGAACTCAGCTATTTTTTATTAAAGCCAATTATGAAACAGATTTATGAAAATGGAAAATAATTCTACTCTTCTAAATCTTATTTGCATTTGCAAAATAGTTTTCACTTAAAAGAATCATTAAAGAGATTAACACAATGAAATGAGATTAAATATGCAAACTTTCTGTTCCCTTTCAGTCTTGACCCAGAGAACTTGTGAGATAACCAATGAGGGCTGCTGAAACGGCTAAACTTGTGATCATCTCTTATGCAGCAACAGATGCACAAGCCAAAAAGCAGAGTATCACTCAGAGTCTAACCAAGAGGAGAATAAAAGTGACAGCTAAAGAAGGGCTGAAACAGTTTCCTCTTGTCCGTTTGGGTCTTAAGGTGGGAGAGACCCAGCGCTCATAAATGCTTATGAAGAAGGAAACACCAGCGCAGGGCAGCTCGAAGGGCATGGGGCAGGGAAAGCTGATTTTTAGAAATTGACAGGGATTCCTCTTCCACTGTGAGAAGAAAAATGTAAGACAAGACAGGACCAGATGCAGGCCAATGTGCAAAGACAACTGGAAGTACAGGCAGCGGCCTTTGCCCAACTCATCTGTGATGGACCGTGATGGACAGAGCGGCCACCTGCAGGCAAGGCAAGGCAAGGCAAGGCAAGGCAAGGCAAGGCAAGGCAAGGCAAGAGAAGCAGCCGAGTACAAAACCAGAGGGAAGGAGCAAAGAAAAGGCTGGGAAAGTCACCACAGAAAGTGAGAGGGCTGGTGAAGAACATTCCAGGCAATGTGCAGGCCCAGATGAGGCAGGAACAGATCTCACACAGGCTCTGGGTCACTCTCTGGGAGGACAGGCATGAGTGACAGCCCAGGCCTCCCAGGCTGGGGTGAGCTGAGATATGAGAGAGGGATGTAGCAGAACTGCAGTGCCGGCTTAGACTGGAAAAGTGCAGTGGGACTGGACTGGCAGACAGCAGGAAGCAGGGGCCAGAAACAGACCTGTGGGAGAAGAATCTGATGCCCCTGCTTAGACAAACTGAAGGGCAGGGTACTCTGGCCAGTGGGTTGCATCTCTGAATTTCACATCATGGCAACTCCTGGTATAACAAGACCCAGAACAGAGACTGCAGAGTGGTGTTCTCATCCTGGTTTGAGCCTCAAACACCTACATCCTGGCATCTTTTCAGTCCCCAGACTACCCAACCTCTCCAACCCCCGTGCAAATTGGGATGTTGGTTCCCAGCTCTGGTTGCTGCTGGGATGACCCCGGCAGTGTCAGCAAACACAGGCAACTAAGACAAGACTGCAGTCCCAGGCCTAAACAGTCAGCAAGGGGCTGTCAGCAGGGAATGGCTACACTGAGGGGCGGAGGGCGGAAGATCACTGATTTGAGCCTCAGTGGAGCAGGACAGGTATGGAAGAGTAGCAATCTGAAAGGGACCAGGAAGGCAGGGCCCCCATCCCCTCCCTCCACCCCGTCAGCCACCCACAGCACGGGACACAGGGAATGCCCCACTCACAAGAGTTGCTGGGTCCGCAGCAAATATGGCTGGATTTCTAACAGACCAGGAAGGAGACACTGGGGAAAGAGGCCTGAGAGCTAGCTGATCAAGAGGGCAGAGACAAGAGAAGGTGGAGACAAGTGAAGGTGGAAGAGCTGGAAGGTAAGGACATGGGCGCAGATAGAGGGGGAAGCACGGAGCTGTCCTAGGAGCAAAAGGCCCTGAGCCTGGAGGGACCCAGGACACACAGACGCAAGTGCTGATGGGACGGGACTAGGCAAGTGGAGAAGGAGCTGCAACCCATGTGGCCTGAGGACCACTGCTTGGTCATGTGTCTACAGCAGAGATGGTGTCTCACAGTATTATTCCAACACATGGGAGCTATTTGGTACAAAGACATATACATAACCCCCCCAAAATGAAGTCCAGAGTCCCTAAGCTCTGAAATGCATTCCTTCTGGTCCTTGTATCAGCAGCCTTTCCCCCTGGAACTCGATTCTGATGTCTGCTTCACAAACCATCATCCTTGTTCTCATATTCATTCAAACCTCTGTCCAACCCTGGGTCTCCTTAAATCCCACTAGTTCACTAATGATGTGTTTGGTAATTAAATCCAGAAAATCCTGATGGATTTGGAGCTGTAACAACTGCCAATAACTAATAGAGAAATACAGACGTAGAACATAGTTCTTGACAATAAAAGCCAAAAAATAAACCACTCAAGTTCCTACATCACCACGCAAGGAAGGGGAGGTAAATGCTGTGGTCAGTTGCATTTTGCTGTGTACACACATGAATGCAAGTGTACACACAGGCATACGTGTTAGGACTGCACCAAATGATGAGTCCTATGAAAGGAAGCTACAAAGATTCAACAATAAAATACATGGTTCCCGCAAAAACTTCTTAGCATTATTTAGAGAGAACATACACAGAAAAATTCCATCAACTCAAGTAGTGTACTTCTGTTCCGTCTAACCTTCCGGTTAAGTTCTGGGGTTGAAAGAAATAGTTCAGCCAGGCCTGGGGGTGTTTGGGACCTAACCAAACACAAAGGCACAGTAAAGTCACAGGTTGCCAGGAGAGTGGCAGTCCTGGGCCCTCTGCTCTTCTCTTGTCTGGCCAGGTACTCTGTTCCCACCTCAAAGCAGAGCAATGCTGCTTCAAAGAAGCCCCAGACCAGGACCTGTTCTGGGGCGTGCAGAGTAACTTCCATGGTTTCTCTACATCAGGCCACTGAATTAGAGACTTTTCCAGCCCCAGCCTAAAAGCAATCAGGCAGGCAGACAAGACTAGAGCTCAGCCAAAGCCAGAACATGGAAATAGGAGCTGAAACCCCCACTGGTAAGTCAGTCTATTTTCTCAGAGCTGCAAATAAATGTAAATTTTTACATCATTTTCATTATCTACAATAAGAAAATACAAAGTGTTCACATGCCAGGCCAGGGTTACTAAGATGGCATTTATCACTACTATTAAAAATTCTACTTTCATATAAACAAATGACTATGTAGACAGAAGATTACCATATATTAACAAAGGGTAGCCCATATTTTTTTCTCAAATGAAAATACACAGCAAAGCAATCACCAAAAGCAAAGTGTGTGTAATCTGTTTGTCTGGGTCAACACCACATTTCACTAAGTATCTGTATACACTAGGCCTGCAGGACAGGGTGGTGAAATGGTAGGAGCAAGAAAAGCGAAAGCCACTGTGAAAACTACTACACAGATAAAGGTGGGCCCTAACATCCCTTTTCTCACTAAAGACTAAAGTACCACCACTATGAGGACTATGTCACTATGGGGACTAAAGTAGCACCACTACTCAGTGGGTTGACAAGAAACTCTTTTCTCCAGTCCCAAGCAGGCGAGAGAAACAAATGCATCTCAAGCACATCACAGTTACTGTGTTGTGGTTGCTTGGTCTTTGTTTCCTGTTGTTGCTTTTCTTTTTTTAAATATTCTGCAACTACTAGGGAAAGCATGAAAGACAAATTCAAATCAAGTACTACTTTACTAAAATAAAGCATGTCCTAGTCAGCTGAGACTACCGTCACAAATGTACCATAACATGAGTGACTTAAACAAAAACATTTACCTCTCACAGTCCTCAATGCTGGGAAGTCCAAGACCAAGGAGCTAGCAGACCCAGAGTCCTGGTGAGGGTGCTTCCTGGTGCGCAGACATCATCAATTCACTAGCCCCACGCAGCGGAGAGCAGAAACAGCAAGCGCTCCGGTCTCCTCCTGTGAGGACTGCACCCCAGGACCTAATCACTTCCTGGAGTCTCTACCTCCAAACACCACCACACTGCGGTCAGGGTTTCAACATGGAATATGGTGTGGGGGACAAACACCCAGGCTGTAGCACACACTTCGTGTAAGTACCCATCATCATTGGGTAGAATGATTTTACTAGAAAGAAAAATCTCCACAAAGAAAATGGAAATTTAATCAGGAGTCTACATACAGCATGAATTAAAATAAGAGTGCTAAAAGGTACTGAACATAAGTAAGACTTTTAAAGGTAAGAAAAAGGCAACGCCTCCAAAGTTTGACAGACATGTTCAGGTGCTTGAAGAATTCCAAGGGAAAAAAATAAAATGAGTACATGACTACAAAAGTGACAGCCTATTACAAGCGCTTCCTGCCAAAGACACAATATCCAATACCACTCACTGTCCTAAGTCATGACTTTTACTCAGTCTCACTGTGAACAAGGTTAAGTTCACACGTTTTCCAGTTAAGAACTAGATTGTTCAACATCCAATAGAAGAGCCCAGCCTTTATTCTTAGCTCAAGTTCACATTTTCTTGTTTCTGCTATAATCATGCATTTTTCAAGGTTTTGAACAGTAACCTTTCAGCAAGAGAAAAGTCTGCCTAGGACATCTCCCCACACCTGTCACCTACTAACATGTAAGTGACATAGGGTTACAGAGACTGAACTCATCCAAGATAACAAATAAAAAGATGAACAGTCAAAACACGGCTCCCAACCATGGCAGTTCCCCAGAGCAGTGGAGAGGCAGCGAAATGAGAAATGGCCACCCCCAGCTCTTTCTTTAAGCTCACAGAGAAGGTGGAGCAAGCTCAGAAAGAGGGAACTCTGAACACCTGGCAAACAATGCCAAACAAACTGTACCACAGTGGCACCAACTACTACCCTCCAGTGCCACAGCATATGTTGTCTCCTATAGCACTTTTAAGTAAAATTTGGTTCACCAAAAAAATTTTCTACTTGAAATCAAATGCCCTCCACACAAGCTGATTACCAAGCAGCTCTCATGCTGAGTGCTGTCCCAGTCTGCAGGGTACATCAGAGGTCAGGACACACCCCCCGCCCCTCCAGGTCTGGGTGTGCACCACAGCCTGGCATTCGCACCACCTGCCATCTGACACATGCTGAGTCACCTTCCCAAATGTTTGTAAGTGCCTGCCCCACTCCAGGAGGCTCAGCTTTAGCACTTCTCATACATCATCATAATACCTGGACACACAGGCTTTAAGGCAAATGAAAACTGCTCCTTCAGATCCTAACTTAACGGTATTACAGTCTACTTAATGAGATATGCTGAGTTTTACTAGGTGGCAGAGAGTGTGCAGAAAACAAAGAATGCCATTGCTCTTCCTGCGATTCTCAGACTGGGTGAGTACCATGGACAGGAGAGAGTACCACGATCTCTGGAGTAAACAGCCCCGGTGGGCACAGGGACTTGAATTCTACTCCCAACTGTTCTATTATCTCTTTAACCTCTGGCTGACAGGTCCTCCTCTCTACAAAGGGTTTCCTGCAAAGTTCTGGGTCATTGCTATCCAACTCAAAGCCCAGACTGTGACATTATAACCATATAAGTACATATAGCACCTACTTAGTGAATGATACCGGCTCATGCACCACAATTGGCAGGCACAAGGCTCCTCCCAGGACACAGCCTACTCATTCTGTACACAGGCACAGGGAGGCTACCTGGGAAAACCTACGAACAGTGCCGTGTGGCTCAAGTCTGAGTCTCTCAGATCCTCCCAAGTGTATCAACATGAGCATGTGATATTTTCAGAAATTCAACTATGCCCCATAAGTTTATCTGTTCCTCTGGCTCCTTCCTAGCCTTCAACACAAGAAATACTGAGTAGCTCCCAACATGAAAAGTGCCCAAAGACCTGACAAGCAGTAGTGAGAGAGTTCAGCTCTACTTTGATAGCAAAAATAAATAAATGCATGCCCAAAATGAATTAACTAAGAACAGAGTTTAGTCATGCATACATGCACACGTACATGTGCACACACTAATGAATGCCACCCTCCCCCAAAATCTTTAACTGGATTTATCAAGTGGTCGTCAGGGTAATACTTTATTCAGGCATCCTGCAGTGTTACCCAAACTGGATCTGTAACAATGAACTGTTACTCTGAATTATGTCTGCTGGATACAGTTCCTCCAATATGTAAAAGTGAGCTATGTTTTTTGCTGTTGTTTTAATCTACTCATTTCTAAAAATGATCTCCAGTAAAACATTTCAGAGTGGTAAACCTATGGCTTGGACTAATGGCACTTGGTAAATACCTTTTGTACCTACACCTGTCTCCCTCCTGTTCTGAGCTCCAACAGATCAGACATTACCTATCATGCACACCTCAGAACAAAGTAGTTAGGGATGATCACTGTGGTCCCCCTCTTTGCATCAAATTAGATTAGCAGGTCACATGCTTTCAGTCCACTATCCAATGAACCAAAGCTGACTAAGATAAACAGACTGAGAAAAAAATTAGCATAAAGAACCCGAAAATGGTAATTGGTAAATTTAATAAACTAACAGGAAAGTAATTAGGAAATTATATCTATAGGGAAAAATATGATTTTTAAATGACATTAGACCATACATTTCTCCAAAGTATCTCCATTTCTAACTCAGCCAAATTCTGCATCAAGATGGTGGTATCTCTTCCTAAATAGTTTAAAATTGGTCCAGCCATCCAGTAACAGTATGTTTCAATCTAGAGCTGTTTCATTCTAGACCATGTTACTCTCCACTATACCACACCCAATCTGAGAACAGCAGGAAAAGTGACATTCTTTATTAACATTGTCATGTATGAAAACCTCCAGGATAAGTACTCGTGCAACTCTTAACCATGTAAATCAATAGTAAGCACTAAGGAAGTTAAGCTTCCTGTACTGAATAAAGCAGAAGGAACATTTTTCAGAATGTCTAGTTTAGTGTTTATCTTTATCGCAGGTCTCCCCTCCTAGAAGACGTCTCGCTGGAAAGGCCTACAGACTTGGCATGCAGACTGCACTGCGTAACAGCAGAGGCCCAAAGGAACAGCAGCGCACCACAGAGCAGCTCACGCAGGCACACAGCTGCTGTGCACTTCTCAGCCCAAGCCGCTGAGAGTAAGAGCCCAGGAAGGGCACACGTTTCCTACTGTGTTTTATGTTTTAAAATGCAGGTTGTGAACTACACTGTAAAAATAGTGAGACCCAGCAATGGACAAATCGGTAAACAAAATGTGGCATTTACATACAGTGACATATTACCCTTCAAAGGGAAGTTTTATGCTACTACACGGTAACTGTAGGACATTGTAACACAAAATAAGCCAGTCAAAACAAGCAAATACTACATGATTCTATTTATAG
>PVLD010030061.1:0-17298 GCA_004027595.1 Dinomys branickii
TGGGGAGGTATGTGGATGTATTTGTTTAGTCTTTTGTCTTGAGGTCTGGCCCACAGGTATCTTATCTTTTATGTTGGCTTCTTCGAGGGCCCAGCCCTGTCTGACTGCCTATAGTATTTCTATCTATCTCAGCTGCCTATAACATTCCCCCCTCTGAAGAAGTAACCCGAACTGCCGTGAGGGAGTAACGGGCGATGACTCTCTGGCTTCTTCAGGCTGAAAGGGGTCGTAGTTGTTGATCGGCAGTCAGAGATACTCTCCAGAGGGTCTATCTAAAGGCCCTCGATAGACAACAGGCGTTTTCATCTTGGGTAGGTGTATAGCTTCAAGTCTGGAGGAGACAAAGGCAAAGAGCCAATTAAGTATGCATGGGCCAAATAATAAGATCAACAAGATTATTATGAATATAGTTAACAAAGATTTCCACCAAGAGGAACCAGTGATGGCCTCCCAGAGAGAGGATAAGTTCCAGGGATTTTTAGGATCTGACATATTATTGATCTGTTGCCTGATATCTTGAATAACTATTGAGACATTAGCAGAGGGATCAAGAATGTACACACAACATTCAGTTTTTATAATTGCACAAGTACCCCCTTTTGCTGCTGTTAGAATGTCTAATGCCATCCGATTTTGGAGGACGGCCTCCCTCATTAATTTTACTTCTTCATTTAGGAGAGAGAGACCAGCTGCGGTGTCACTTAAGGCCTGCTGAGTATAGTTAGTTAAGGCCTCGATGTGCTGCATGACGTCTTCTAACCCTAGGGAAGGGATAAAGATAGAGGCCAAGTGATCACACCAGTGAAACACGCTTCTAGACCATCGGTGTTGTAAGCGGGGTAAATTAGCAGGTTTGTCAATAGTTTTGACACTCCTGCCTTGTAACCAGGCAAATTCTAACGTGCATCTTCCTATCCATCCAGGGGGTAGCCAGGGCCACAGATTGGTCCCACAAGACAAATGAGTGCCATTGGGGGCTTCCCATCTAGTTCCAGGGTGAGTAAGCCAATCTGTTGCAAACCAGTCTTTAGCCTGTCTGTAAGTATTTTAAATGGACTGAGGCCTAGGATATGAGGATCTTTAAAAGCAAAGAGAAACTGCAAATCTCTCTGTAAAGGAATACAAAAGAAAGCATCTTTTAAATCTAACACTGAAAACGAACTGGCATCTCCTGGAATTTGAGAAAGGAGTGTATACGGGTTAGGTATGACTGGGTGAATTGGCACTACTACCTCATTTTTCCTTTCCTAACCCTTTTGCTTTACCTCCCTATTCTCTACTTGAGAACATCACAAAAAGGGATCTCCTGCACTCTGACCAGAGGTGACACTTCTTCTATGTGCACAAAACAATCTCATCCAGCTCTGGAAGCCTGCAGACCTTGGATGGGTGGTGAATTGAAGTGAGACATCCTGGTGACGTTTTCTGACCCTGACTACTTTTGTAACCCTTGCCATGGGAAAATCTTCAAAAACATTAGGAGACACACCCCCTCAGCTTTCCAAGTTGGGATTAAAAGGAGATATTACACTGAAAAATTGATCATTTACTCCACTTTTGTGTGGCCCCAGTAAAGACTCAATAATGGGTCATACTGACCAGAAGGTACCTTAGAGTTCCACTTTCTCTGAGATCTTGTTAACTTCCTGGCAAATGGTCAGAGGTCCCCGTTAGCTAAGCGTTTTTTACCCTCCTTGTGCAATCTTGCCTCATTCCCACTCTGTGTTCCTTTCCAATTGTTTCTGCAGAACAAAAACCTCATACCTCAAATCTAACCCAATAAAAACTCTTATTCCCACTCCCCTCCCAACAACATCTTGCCTTTAACCTCCTCTACCATCCTCTATTGAGCAATTTGATCCCACCAATGATCCCCATCCTATCGCCACCATTTTCTCAATAACATCAGCCAGGCCAACAACCGCCCCAACCATCAGCCCATCCCTGATTCAAGTGCCCCTGCTCTTCTCCAATATCCAGAAGCCTGTCCATGTCCTACAGCCCAGTTCCTTCCTCAGACCTGACCTATTCACCCTCTCAGAGGCTCTCACACTCTTTCTTCTCACTGAATGTCTCCCCAGACCACTTATTCCATCCTAACCCTCCCTCAGGTATAGAACTTGAGGGCTTGTGCATTTCGTGTTTCTTCCTCAGTTCCTGATCTAGGTTTCCAACAAAGAATGTGATCCTTCTAAGAAAATCCTGATAAATTCAGATAAAGTTTCCTCATATTCACTAATATATATGACCTCACTTGGTGGGATATTTACCTTATCTTCTTGTCTAGACTTATTGATGATAAAAAGTAGCATATTTGATGGGCAACTGAAAACCACACTGATGAGCTCCATCTGCAACACCTTGATAGGCATTCTGAGGCAGCTGGTATCTTGGCAAGGCCTGAACTCTAAGACCCTGAGTGGACATATCAACTGCTGACTGGCAGGACAGTTCACAATCATCTGATCACTTGCCTCTTGGCAGGAATGGACAAAAATAAAAGTAAACAGGTCAGTTATGAGGGCCTAAGTGAAATCATCTAGAGGGCTGTTGAAAATCCAGCCTTGCTTTCACTACCTTTCAGGGGCCATGATTAAATATATAAATTCCCACCTTAACTTTCCTGAATGTCTAATTCTTGTACACTTCTATTTTATTTCCCAATCTTACCCAGACACTTGCAGAAAGTTCTAAAAATTAGAAAAGAGATCTAAAAAATACCTCTAAAGAAGTTGTAAATCCTTAATGTAAAGTTTTCAATGAGGAAGGGGAGCCAAATATCAAATCTCTAGATCAAATCCCAGCCAAAAAACTTGCAAAGGCCCCACTGCACATCTACCTAGCAACTGTTTTCACTACAGCAATCTGGACCAGTAGGAAAAATCATGCCCTAATGCTGTGGCAACAAAGCCATGTCTTAACTGTTGCTGTAGTTCGCAGGACTGGGACAAGGTTGAGATTACAGTTAGGGTCATTAATAAGACACCACCTGCAAGTAGACAATTGGAGCATTATAGCATCCTTTCTGCAACATCCCTGAAGGACAACGGTAAAGGGAAATTTTCACAGTGGGCAGAACTTCTGGTAGGGCATCTGGCAATAGATTTTGCCTGAGAGGAGAAATGGCCAGATTTGTGACTATATTCTAATTCATGGGTTGCAGCCAATGTCCTGGCTGAATAGTCAGGAACTTGAAGGAACATGACTGGAAAATTAATGACAAAGATATTTGGAGAAAAGGTACATGGTTCAACTTTTGTATATGGGCAAATAATGCAAAACTATTTGTATATGCAAACAGTCACCAAAAACTGACCTCAGCAGCAGAGAACTTTAACAATCAAGTGGATAAATTGACCCATTTTGTAATAGTTGTCAACCTGTTTCTTCTGCCACCCCAGCATTGCCCAATGGTAACATGAACAGAGTGGGCATGGGAGCAGGGATGGAGGTTATGCATGAGGTCAGCACTAGGGACCTGAAGCATCCAGCTGAGGGACTGTAACTCACTGTAGTGTCACATGCAAGTTCATATTAGCAGGGCAAATGGTCTGCAACACCAGGCTGCACCAGAAGGCTGAAGGGTCTCCACTGGAAGCCTGAAGGGTTGGTGCTGGATGCTGAAGGGTACATGCTATAAAGGCTGAAGAGTCTGTACTAGAAGCCAGAATGCAATGTTCCAGGTGAAGGTAAAGACTGGACCTCCTCCAAAGAAAGTGAATCAATTCTTCCTTCTTCATTGCTCTTTTATAGCATTTTGGAAACACCTTTACAGGACCTCCATATACCTCTTTCCAGGGCAATTTAAGTGCTATCACATTTGAATATTGCTAAGCTAAGGGAAGGGGCCATCTGAAAGACACTACCCTAGCCCAGGGATGTGCCCAAAAGTGTAAATGCCTCAATAGGTCTGATGGAAGAGTCTTCTTAACCCAAAATTTCACCACTCTTAGCCAAGATGGTCCTGCAGTATTACAATCAGCCTCAGTCCTTTCCCCTGCACACCTGCAACTTTTAGATCCTCCTTCCATATACAGGGCACAAATTCAAGGCATCTGACATGTACTTCCTAAATCACGCCTGGACCTCCTCCTGTCACAATTTGATCTCATGGTATGGCTTTCCCCAGAATGAGCATCTTCTGTTTGTGGAGACAAGACATACATTTGCTTATGTACTAACTGGACCAGAACCGATACATTAGGCCTTATCATCCCCATCCTTTCCTTAGCAGCATCTGATCTCCCCATCCCTTTATCCTCCATAACTCACGACAGGACACAACTCATTATAAAGCTACTCCTCTTAAAGGCCGAGAACAATCATAGGGATAGAAATGTGGATCAGGGCTCTAGAAGTCTCTTTACGAATTCACCCAGCAGCCAAAGTACTCACCAAGGCACTCTAAGACACCTCTGATGGACACTTGCAAGGTAAATTAGGCTCCTGGCTTTACTCATCTTCCATAACTGCAGAGGCCTTGATCTCCTGACGAGCTTCACGGGTGGCAGATGTGCTCTACTCCACAAGAAATTCTGCTTATACACTACAAATCTAGGCACCCCAGAGATGGGGTAAAACACCTTTGTGAACAGGTTTCCAAAACCCTTGAAGGATCTTCCAGTGATGTGTTTCCCCTTCTTTTTCATTGACTCCTACACCTCGTGGCCCCTTGATACTTATTACTCTGTTCCTTCTTTTTCTTCCCCGTATAGTTAATCCATTACAAAGGACTTTTTAGGAGGAACAAAGAGCAGACTTTTCTCTAGCGACTACTGAAGAATAGCTGCAAACAGCTTCCCTGTTCCAAAACATAAAAAGAAACTTCACAAAGACAAAAACAACAGCAACAAATCCTTCTCCACTCTGTCTCAGCAGGAAGCAGCCAAGGAAAGAAGGACAACACATTTTCCTATACCCTTTTAAAGCCAGGAATGACAGACCCCATAGAGGGACATTCCCAGTTTAAATGAGCACACACCCACCATCTTATAGAAAATTAGGTTACTTAGGTCACATTTTACTTAGCTCACAGAGGACAGACAGGTTAGCAAGCCACAAGCCGTCTCCTGAAGACTTGTCAGTATGTCACATAGGACGTGCCAGCAGGTCACAGAGTACATTTCAGTAGGCTACAAAGGACATGGCAGAAAGCCACAAGCCACCCATTTCTCTGACACCCCCCAAAAGCCAGCAAAAATAACTCTGTAAAAAAATGCTGTCAGCCTGTAAGACACTGTCTCTTCTGCTTACACAGAGACGTCACTCTCATGTTTAGCAAAAAACTTGCGTTGACTGTTGAGTTCTCATCCCTTCTTTCCTACTCACTATTATTAGAGACCTAAATTTGTTTAAGATTCTCTGCCACTTAGCCAAATACGTAAAAAAACAAAACAAAACAAAAAAACCCTAAAACTTAGTAGCTACATATAAGGACTTTGACTCTGCCTTCTTCATGTTTATCACCAGTACCTTTTGGCATCCACATAGAAACTTTTCCAAAATTATGAAACTACATAAAAAATATTGAAAAAAATCAGCTACATATTATAATCTCCATATATTTACCTTACACAGGAATAAGAAAATTATTCAAACATTGAAGAAAGTGAATATGTGATCCTTTGTAATTATCAACTCTGTAAAAGACTATGTCATTCATTTGCTTTTTAAATATCAGTGTTTACTACCACATTCATGACAAAAGTAAAAACATATGTAACATAACACTATTGCAAAAGAGATATTTGCTTTGTGTATCTGGCATACCAACTTCCCAAATTGTCTCTCTAATGAGTTAGCACTGACGGTTAATTTTGATAGAACTGATAATATAAAAAAATGCCCAACTTTTGAAAAATCTAGGATATTTTTCAATCCAAATACTTCATCTCTGTCACGGTTTGTGTCTGGATGTCCCCCCAAAGCCTGATACAGTCATGGGGCGGGCTTCCAGAGCATGTGATTGGTTCATCTTCCAATGCTAGGATTAAGGGTGTGAGTGTTATGCCACCCTGGGGCGGGGAGTTTGCACACAATGTAAAGGAGGGAAGGGGGCTTGTTGCTGCTGCTCCTCCCTTTGGCTCTTCTTGCTTTTGCTGTCTTCTGCTGCCATGAACTGTTGCCCTCTGCCATGTGCCACCCTGCCTTGGAGCCAGCTGAGTATGTACTGAAACCTCTAGAAACTGTGAGCTAAATAAACTTTTCCTTCCTTAATTTGGGGGATCAGGCATTTTGTCTCATCAATGAGAAAAAAGTAAGCAAGACAATCTCCAAACTAGTCTATATGTTATTTTTTCTACTAATTGGTGTCTGCCATTACTTGGACATCCACTCATTCTCTTCCTTTTTATATAGAAAATGTTCGTGGTATATGTGATTCATGACCAATGGTGGTTATACATACGGGACACATTTTCTTTCTGTTTACACCTTTGCTGAATCTACTCTCCTATCTCTTCCCATTCACTAAAATCTATCAGTCTATTTTATATTGTCTATTTTATTTTGGTGTTTTATTTATACATTGTTTTTCTTATATAAGAGCAACTATACAATTTGTAAGTTTGTGTGTCTGATTATTGCACTTAATGTTTTGGATTCAAGGTGCATCCATCTTCCTAGAAATGACACAAGTTTGTCCTTCTTTATTGCACAGTAGCACTCCATTTTGCTTAGGTAATTTTCTTCATCCATTCATCTGTTCATGGACATAGAGGCCATTGACAAGATATAGCTATTATGAATTATGCTGCTATAGACAGGAGAATGCATGGATCACTGTACTATGATGTCTTTAAATATTTCAGAAAGATCCAAAATGGGAATACTTGGGTTAAATGGAATTTCTCTTTTAAGATTCTCCATACTGATTTCCCAAGTACTGTACTAAGTTATGACTTCACCAACAATGTAGAATTATTCCTTTCTTCTACAGCCTGACCAGCTTTTATTATTGTATGATTTCTTGATGACTGTCACCCTGTCTGGAGTAAATTGGAATCTCAGTGTTGTTTTAATTTGAATTTTGCTAATGAAAAGCAGTGTTGAAAATTTTTATGCATTTGTACTGCTTTGGAGAAGTGTTAATTTGTTTTCATTACGCTCTGTTTGAGCAACTCTTTTATTCCAAGGGTGTATTTCATTTTGCTGTTTTGCTATTTTTTTTTTTTTTGAGGTTCTTTGCAAATTCTAAACATTAATCCTCTGCAAAGCTAGCTGGTAATTTTTTTCCCATTTAGTAGGATATCTCTTCACTTATTTGATAGTTTCCTTTGCTGTGCTAACAATTTTTTATTTTATAACATCCCATTTGTTAACTCTTGCTGTCATTTCTTCTGCAATTGGTGTTCTGTTTAGAACATCCCTGTCTACACCACTGATTTTTTTGTGTGTGTGTGTGGTCTTCTTTTGAGACAAGATCTCACTATGTAGTTCAGGCTGGACTTGAGTTCACTTTGTAATGCAGGCTGGTCTCAAACTCACAATGATCCTCTTGCCTCAGCCTCCAGAGTGCTGGGATTATAGGCGTGTGCCACAATGGCTGACTTACACCTATGATTTTAAGAGTTCTACCTGCCTTACTTCCAGCAGGTTGTGTCTCCATTTTAATATTCACATCTTTGAGCCATATTTATTTTAGTTTACTGCATAATTAGAGACACGGGTTAGTTTCCACCTTCTGCATGTTGATAGTTTTCTCAGCAACATTTTCGAAAGAGGCTAACCTCCAGTGTATTATTCTGGCCCTTTGTCAAAAGTTAGGTGCCTGAATAAACCTGGAGTTGTGTCTGCATCTTCTATTCTATGCCATTGATCTACATGTGTATTCTGTGTCAATTCCATGCTACTCTTTCTTTTTTAAATCACTTCAGCTTAGTAATACAATTGGTAATCTGGAATTATTTTCTCTGGATATGCTTTTGTTACCCAGTTTTGCTATAATATTCTGGATCTCTTTTCTTTCTATTTGAGTTATAGGATTATGCCCTCTAGTTTTGTGAGGAATGTTCTCACCTTTCTGTTGGCAATGAATAAATCTATATATCAGTTTTGGGAAAACGGTAATTTCAACAATGTTGGTTCTGCCTATCCATTAACAATGACTATCTTTCAGTTTTCTAATATCCCCTTCCATCTCTTTTTTCAGAATACAAAAGCTTTTGTTGTACAAGTCTTCCACTTCCTTAATTTTTTTAGTTCCTAAGTATTTAATTTTCTTCTTATTGCTGTTATTACTTTTTCTTAATTTTTATCTCTGTAAGTTTATTAGTGGTGCAAACATTATTTCTGATTATATTCTGCTAGTTTGCTTAATATGGTTATTAATTCTAACAGTGTTCAGATGGAATTTTTCAGGTTTTCCATGACTTCTTCCGTTCCTCTATGCATCCTTTGTATTTCTCTCTCTTGCCTAATATATCGGAGTAATATTTTGAATATTATATTGACTACAAATGCAAGTGTACATCATTTTCTTATTCCTAAATTCAGGAGGAAAGCTCTTTTTACTGTTTAATACTATGCTGGCAGTAGGTTTATCGTAAGTGGATTATATAAGATTGAGATTTCTACATCTAATTTCTTCATAGTTTTATCACAAATTGATGTTGTATATTGTCACAAGCTATTTGTAGATCTACTGAGACAATCCTGTGATTTTTTTGTCCTTGCTTCTGTTATGTGGTGTTCTACATTTATTGACTGCATATGTTGAAGCATCCTTCTGTCCAGGCAGTTAAGCCTATTTGGACATGGTGTATAATTGTGATGTTTGATGATTTTTTGACCTCTATTTGTGAACACATTCTTGAGGACTTTTGCATCTATATTCATAAAAAAGGATTGACTTAGGTTTTTCTTTTATAGTTGGATCTTTGTCTGATTTTGGAATCAACACAATACCTGCTTCCAGAAATGAGGTTGGAAATATAATTCTACATTCAATTTAATTATAGATTTTTCAAGGGTATTGATATTATATCATCTCAGAAGGTCTCATGGAATTCAAAAGTGAATCCATCAGGTAGGTTTTCCTAGATGATAGGTAATTTTCTTTTTATTACTATCTTAATTTCATTTTCATTTTCTGTTGTTGGATTATTCAGCCTTTTTATCTTTTAATTCAGTTTTAATAATTCGTAATAGTCTAAAAATATGTCATTTGCTTGAAATTCTCCAAATTATGGAGTATAAATTTTCAAAGTTATGATCTTCTGAATTGCAGTGGTGTTAGTTGTGATTTCACCTTTTTCATTTCCAATCGTGTGGATGTGGGTTTTTTATCTTCTTCTTTTGGTTAACTTGGCTAATGATATTTATGTTTTGTTTATTCTTTTAAAGAACCAGCTCTTTAATTCATTGATTCTTTGTATTGATTTTTTATATAGTTTAAATTTTATTCATGTTGCTCTCTGGTCTTTATTATTTTGCTTCTTGTACTGTTTGGGTTTGGATGGGTATTTATTCTTCCATTTAAATTCAGGAACAGTATTAAGTGATTTATCTGAGCTCACTCTGTTTTACTAGTGTGGGCACTTACAACAATGAAATTCTTTCTGAAGAGAGCTTTGACTGTGTCCCAGATATTCTGGTATATAATAATGACATGATGTTTGATTCTAGGAATTGTTCAATATTTCTTTTTTCTTAATTAACCCATGGGATATCTACTAGTCAGTCATTCAATGTACAATTGTTAGTGAATATATGTTCCTTTTGCAGTTGTTTCCTCATTTCCTTTCTTTATGATATGATAAGATACATGGTAATTTTCTATTTATTTAAAAAGGCTTTAAGGACTTGTATCTTATCTATTTTAGAGAAAGGTTCATGTAATGCTAAGAAGAATGTGTACTCTTTTGTAGTAGGATAGAATATTATGTAGATATTTATTCATTTGATTGGTCAAAGGTATGGTTCATGTCTGATATTTATTATTTTTAGTCAGTTGATCTGTCTTTCTGTTAAAGTACATAAGTCCCCCACTATGACTATATTGGTGGTTACTTGTCTTTTATGATCAACAAAATTTGTCTTATGAAGTTAAGTGCCCTAGTAGTTAGTGTATATATATTTATGATGGTTATCACTTCTTATTGAATTGTTCAACTAAGAAATATGTAGTCACCTTGTTTGCTTCTCCTGATCAATTTTGGTTTGAGGTTTACTTTGTCTGATGCTGAAATCACTACCCTTACTTGCTTTGGGGGTCCAGGTGCATGGAATATTATTTTCCATGTTTCGAATTTTAGCATATGAATTCATTTCTGAATTAGATTAGCTCTATAAAGGCGATAGACTATTGGATTCTGTTTTTTTGATAAATCTTCCATCTGTGTATTTAATTGGAGATTTGAGCCCATTTACATTGAAAATTATTTTTAAAAGTCATTGCCTTATTATATATTTTTTGTTTTCCCTACATCTTAATCCTGTTTTTTTTTCTTAACTATTAATCTTTCTTGATAAATATATTTCACTTGACTTTTTGTTTTGTTACTTTGCTTTCCTGTTTCTAGGGTATTCGTGAGCAAATTTTGGAGTGCTTATTTTGTATTCATGATCTCAAAGATTTCTTTTTATTCAGGAATAGCCTTTATTTTTCATCAGTTTTCAATGATAGGTTTACAGAATGTATTACTGAGGGTTAAAAGTTGTTTCTTCTATAGGGCTTTAAACACTTCCCTCTAAGCTCTTCTGGTCTGTTGAGTTGAGAAGTCTGCTGTATTCCTTCTTGGTTTATCTTTATATTTTTTCTTGCTTTTCTGTCACAGCTTTTAAGATTATATCATTTTATCACTTTTGGGACTTTGACTATTATATGTCATAGTTTTTTCATCCTAGTTATATAGTGTTCTCTCAGCCTTGCTTACCTGTGTGTTGCTTTCTTCACCTTTGGAGTGTCTTCTGATATGATTTGAATGAAGAGAGTTTTTAAATCCATGAGTGCTATCTTCTAACTTATCTGTACATCTAATTGATCTTCCATCAGTATCTTACTGCTATCTTTTAGCTGATGGGTGATTTTTTGGGTTATTTTATCATTTTTAAGGCTTATCTGAGTAAACTGTCATGAATTTGCATTTTATCCTCCTTTTCTGAACCCTTATGTTTACATGGATCATTTCTACTATTTATGAAATGTATAAATGTCTTTCCTCCTGGATTTCTGATTAAAAAATTAATCAATTTTATATGTTTGGTAAATTTGTCATTTATGGTTTGAACCGTTTTGGTCACCTCTTACAGATTTTGTTTTGCCCAAATGCACTTTTGTCAACTTGGATGTTAGTTCCACTATTTTTAATTTATGTCCTCTTTGAACTTGGCAGGTGTACTTAATTCCTGTTTTATCACTTTATACAGCTTGTCTTTCTGATAATCTGGTTTTTGTTTTTCTTCCCATAAGTGCCCTTTTTAAAATCTGCTTTGGGAGGTTTGGAGATTTTTAAGCATTACTTTTTCTGCGTTATTTTTCATGTTCCAGTAAATTTTTGTTTTGTTTTGAGGATTGAATTCAAAGAGGATAAATTTTTTTATTGATCTAAGGATCTCTCTATTTAGGCTCTGTTTTCCAGTTACATGGTCTTGGCTTTAGTATTTTCCTATCCTTTCAACCCATTCAGTTTATTTGTTTTGGTCTGTGTTACTCTGCGGTTAGGGGAGAATTTCTACTACTTAAAATAGTATCAATAGAACCAAGCGTTCATCCATCACAAACATTCAAAGTTATTTTGTTAATTTCACCCTTCTGCCAATACTCCTTATAGGCTACATAGTACCCGGATGTAGGAAGTAGAGGCTAAGAGAGAAAGGGGGAAGGAAAGGGAATGTATGGAGGAGAAAAGAGGACAGTAGGAACACTGTCGATGGGTAAAAGGAAAGTAGAGAGGCAGTAGGACTCTGCTTGAGTTATTTTACAGCTGAGTTAAAGGACTGATATTTTTGAGAGAATAAATATTTCAGTATGCTCAAGTGTGTGTGCAGATGGATCCAAATACACTTACAGAGTAAGGGGTGTTGGAGGTTGCTGATGTCTTCGTATATGCTGTGAGTAGATTTGTTTGGTTCCTCTAAGCCAAGTTTTGTTAAAGAGTAGTCCAACATGTATTGAAATAGTAGTGTTTAATTTATAGTACTGGTTAAATATAATTGTCTAATGCATTTATGCAACCCCCTGTTATATTTATGCTACTAGATACATGGAGGGGAGGAGAAGGAAGGCTAGTCCATGAGAAGTCGAGATGGACCAACCATAAGACAGGAAGGGAATTGAAAGACTGGAGAAAAGATATGGTAAAGTAGGAGCAGGTCAAGGGGAAGCCACGGAAATGCAGTGTTGCAATCTCCTGATTCCCAAGAAGAAGGGCCAAAAAAAGAGTAAGAACAATGAAAACAAAGAAAGAAGTTTTTAAAAAGAACACAAAAACAGTAACACAATGCATGAAATCCAAAAAAGTAGAAAGTTTACACAAGCCACAGTCACCAAGATAACAAATATAAATAAGACTAAACACCTTCAGTGATTTGCTCTAGCATTAACTTGGTGGTTCAACATCTCTCCCTCTATCCCTGTATCACCATCTGACTTTAATTAGTTCATGGGCCAGACAGTTGCCTGTCTATCAACTTTCTCTGGGAAGGCCACAGAATTGCTTGTTCTAAGTCTTGATGATTATTGCACACTTTTAACTTGTGTCCTGGTTTCAGGCTCCACCTTACAACCTGGGGATTAAATATTGCAGAATTATCTGTGACTTCCTTCCATGACTTTTCCTTACCAGGTATAAGACCTGAAAACTACTGTCCTGGGTGCTGATCCCTGAAGATTTCTATATGTTTCATCCCTGCTCAGAGAAATGGTAGGAAGGTGCTCTTTCCCTCTCTCCCTGCCCCCAACTCCAGCCCCAGCCCCAAACCTACTAAGTCAAGAATCCACGAGGATCTGTGTAAAGCTGAGTTGTTCTCTGACTTTGCTTCATGTCAGAGAACTGGATTTTCTTTCTGCTTTGCCATTATCAGCCAGGCATTGTTGGGTGTTCCCACTCTCTCCGTGGGAGCTGCCAAAAGCTGTGGCTGGCACTCTGAATTGCTATTAGGAATTGAACTCAGGCCTTGAACATGCCAGTTACGAGCTGTGATTCTGAGCTATATCCCTGGCCCTGGGGTTCTGAATTTCCATGTAAAACACTCCCATTGTATGTCAGAGGAATAAGCAGCTTATTATCATTAATATTATCTTTATTATTATATCTGTGTGGTTGAAACATTCTCTTTCCCAATATCGAGCCAACTGCCTGTGCTGAAGACAGGTGCACAGGTCTTTGGCCATTAAATTTCATCCCATTCTGCTTTCAGATTTTTTGATTCTCTGCCTTGAAAATGATTCATTGTGCTCCACCTAGTGAAGAGAATAGCATGACTGTGAGTCTGTGCAATCCACCAGGCTGTTCCTGAAGGGCCAGATTACTCCCTCCCTCAGAAGGTCCCTCCCCAAGGTGGCATATAACCTAGATCTGAAGTGGTAGGTGAATTACCATGATCCAGGAGTGAGTCAGTTTCCCTCCCCCACCTTCTAAACACTGAGTGTTAGTACAACTGGATTTTCTTTTCATTTATCCTCCTGTACGAGTATTTGTCTTTAGTCTCTCCCTCAGGATAATGCTTTTCCTTCAACACTGTACGGATGACACTCATTGTGCCTATCACCCTTGTGTATGACTCTGTGGACCTTCTGATTAATTTTCATTATCTCTTTAATAACTTCTTGGGCCACATGCGCCAATTTGATTTCTTTACAAGATTACTATAAATTTTCCTAGATAATATTAGGTAATATTGAAGTTAATAAAGGAAAAAGAAACATGAATCAGTGTTACAGCCTTACATATGTATTTCCTCTCTGTCTTGGGTCTTCCCTGGTAATGTTTGCTTTTTGTCAAATTTTCTGTCTTTCATATTTCATAGTTGTCAACTGACCCTAAATTTATATACATCAGATTTTTATGAATAAAAATGTGATTTAAGATACGGTGACTGAAATTTATTTGATATTTACTTGATGGCAGACATCCTTTGGTCCTCCTGAGAAACTTATTTTATTTGCTTGTTGACATTTTGATATTTCTCAATAGCCATATAACAATTCTATCATTAGACACATTTGGATAATTAAAACTATTTGTTTAAGTCTCTGTCAGTTTTGTAAGAGATAAACTCATATTTATAGCTTCTAATTTCATGATACAATTTTATATTATGGGACAAAATGCTCTGTAATTGTCAAATTTGATAACATTCTATAGCGATTCTGATTGTCACAACTATACAAGGCTTGCCCATTATTTTCTAAGAAAAGTAGTAAAAATAAGAAAGGTATGTCAGAATAATTCAAAAATATATTCCTATAGTTTAAATTCTAAACACATAAAAATCCCAACTCTGGAAAGATGAGGAGCAAGAAGAAGTCATTTTTTCTTGTTTTGCTGTAGTGTGACCTCTCTACTGGAAAGATAACTTGCAGTCTGGTCTAGCAGTCACATCGCTATTATTTACCCAAATGAAGTGAAAACATAATTCAACACATAAAACCCTCACGTCAATCAGTTTAACATTTTTATTCATGTTGTAGGAAAGGTGAAGCAACCAAGATATGTTTCAGAATGAAAATAGATAGACTGCCAGGTTTAGGTAATGGAAACAGCAGGGTGATTTTTATCTATAAAAATGTGCACTGAGGAAAGTGAAGCAACATGGACAAATGTTAAGTTCATACCACAGAGTGTGAAAAAAAGAAGACATCTGAAAATAAAATGTAATACTTGACTTTTACAACATGTGATTTAGAAAAGGCAAAACAATCGAGACAGTAAAAAATCAATAGTTTGAGAGATGAGGAGGGAGATGAGACAGTGCACAGAGCAGGGTATGAATGTGTGGGGCTCAGGGTGGGTTATTAATGATTGTCTATTTCATGTCATTGGGATATACTCGAATTTATGCAGTTAACAAAACCCACAGAACTGCATGAAGTAAAGTAAAATGACATAAGATACTGATTTTAGTTAATAAGGTACCATTTTTATCAGTTGTAACAAAATTCTTACAACAAAGAGAGCTGTAAATAGTACGGGTGAATGAAGGCATGGAAGAAAGGGAGCACATGTGAGTCCTTGTGCACCGGGTCCTATTCATTTGAAATAGAAAACTGCCCTAAAACATATTTTTACTGTTATTAAGAAAAGCAACATATATAAGCGATTGAGGGTGAAAGCTAAGAAATTCTGACCTAAAGTGAATGAATTATAGGTTAAAGCTCTCATTATTGTAGAAATATTATTTCCTTGAAAATTGATGTATGCACAGAAGGGGAATTCCATTAAAATGACAGAAAGATAATGTAGAGATACAGACATATTCACAAAGACCAATGAAAATGATAGTAAACCCATTTTTTTGAAAAAGCTCAAAGGGCATGTAATCAATTCATCCAACTTAAAGACCATGCATAGTGACGATAATTAAATTAGTCTATTCCTGTTTTGTGGAGAGTGAGAAACAAGATAAAAGGGAAAAAAGAAAGTGAAAACTTGTAGACATGCACACAATATTTGAAAATGTGCAGAATAATTTATAGAAAATACATTTTAAATTGAACACCCACAAGCCAAAAATGAAAACTGTATCTCACCAAAAGAAGTTAATAAATTCAAAAAAGAAACTGAGAAAGAGAGAGAGAGAGAGAGAGAGAGAGAGAGAGAAAAGAAAGAAAGAAAGAAAGAAAGAAAGAAAGAAAGAAAGAAAGAAAGAAAGAAAGAAAGAAAGAAAGAAAGGAAAAAGGGAGAAAGGAAACAAAGAATGAAAGAAGAGGAAAGACAAAGAAAGGAAAGAGGAAAAAGGAAAAAAAATCTTTACTATCTAGCAACAGAGATGTTAGGAATACTAATTATTCTTAGGCTTGAAACCAAAACCACAAGCAATACATGAAAAATATTACATCTTATTTAATAAATATTTTCTGTTTTGCTGTATAAAACTCCCTGCCAGCAGATTCAGTGAAAACATCCTTCTACTAGAAGAAATTGTAGCAAACTGTATATTCAACAAAGCAATGTGGTGTGGAGATTGTATAATGTATTGTCTCCAAGCTTAAGAGTAAACGAAATATAAATAAATAAGATATATAGGTCAAAAGTTAGTGAACCTTGTACAAAAATATACACCATTAATAGTTCAAAACAAGAAAATATATTAATTGTCATTAGTTATTGGAGAAATGTAAATCAAAACCAAAATGAGACATCCCTCTGCACTTATTAGCATGATGAAAATCGAAAGGATGATATCAACAAATATGGTGATGAGCAGAAATCTGGATAACATACATTCTACGTGGGATCTGAAATGTTACAAGTATTCTGGGGGCAACCTACTCGTGTCCCACTTCCATCCCTCTCTCAGACAGGAGCTTTTTCTTTACCTCAATAAATATGTTCTGCTTTTAACCTCTGTTGCTCCTAAAATTCATTTTTCAATTTTAGAGAACACATACTCATCCTACACATTGTTCAGGTTGGGAGTTTCTATTTTCCTGTATCCTTTTGGAGGTCCCCATCCAGATCTTTGCATGATGATAAGAATTTGCTTTTGTTTCATAGACTCTGGATTGAGAGTCATTTACATAACAAATTTTTATGCTTCAAATTTTGCTATGCCTTTGTGCATTGCTTATAATTGTTTATGCTTTGTCTCCAATATAGTTTTGTTAAAACGTTGATAAATCTAAATTAAAATATGGGAAGGTTTACAGTTATGATATTATTTTAATGGGACGTTTTATTCTGACATATGTTGCATTTAAAGTAGTTGCTAAATGTCCTGGTTTTCCTTGCTTAACTATATCTAGAAAATAGTGCTAGGGAGAATAATTTTAGAACACCCCTAGTGGGCTTTAATATAAACTTCTGTAAAATGGGTCTTATTAAATCTAGCTCAGACTTACAAAATATAAATGCCTATTCTTTCCTTTCTTGAGGCATATAAAATTAGAAAAAGAACTCTTGAGTGTTTCAACTAAGTTAAGCCCATAGAAGATGAGTATTTGCGAGATTGGCCTGTAGCTCTCTTTCTTGGTTGGGTCTCTCTCTGGTTTTGGTATCAGTATAATACTTGCCTCCAGAAATGTGTTGGGGAGAGTTGCTTCCTTTTCGATTTCATTGAAGAGTTTGAGGAGTGTTGGCATTAGATCTTCTCTAAATGTTTTGTAGAATTCTGCTGTGAATCCATCAGGGCCTGGGC